>APFE031078969.1:284938-297678 GCA_000404065.3 Pinus taeda | reverse complement strand
TTGATTATTTTACTAAATGGGCCGAGGCGATGCCTACATTCGAGGCAGATGGTAAAACAGCAGCAATTTTCATTTTCAATCATATTATCGCTAGGTTTGGTGTCCCACTAGTGATCATTACTGATCATGGGCGCCATTTTCGAAACGTCATGATGACTGAACTTACAGGCTAGCTTGGTTTGCGCCACGATAGCTCTACTCCTTATTATCCACAATCCAACGGTCTGGTTGAGTCTGTTAGTGCTTGGAATTCACCTAGGCTGAGATAGACAAACTCTCAAGGCTACATCAAACCATTTCACCTCGTAGCTAGCCCTACGAGGTATGAGAAGGCTCTCTCGGGTCAGATTCCGTAGATCTTTCAATATGATAAGCTGACCAATTAGGATCAAAGATATTAGGCTAGTAAATTGATAAGGGGGGTTGATTTAAAGATTTTGGGGTTTTTGGTGGCAATTGGAGGGAGTGCAATTCAGGGTGGGGATTGAGCACAGTTTTTTGCAAGGGGATCTTTGGGGCAAGGTAGGAGTGAGCGCTGATGCCTTAATCTGAGATGGATGATCAGGGATGATAGAGAAGGAGCTAAAGAGGGCAAACAACCATTTGAATCCTATCTAGATAGCAGAAAACATAAATTTTGAACAAACTAAAAAGCTGAGCATGTCAAAGCATGTATTCAAACTTTACCACTTCATCTGTCCAAATAGAAGCAAAAGAGAGATGTAGAATACATAAACAAACTTACAATAACATGTAAAGAACACACCATCAACACTACAATCCACAAGAATCCACAAGGATGTCTGCAAAACCCTGGCCTTCCTCTTCTTAAAATTGCATAGATAGATGTACAATATACAATAATGCTTTCTCCCACAAGAGTCCAACCTTCCAACCTCTCAAAATGACTAAGAAAATACATAATATAGGCAAGCTAACCTCTTCCCTTGCATCTAGGGGTCGAGCTCATCCTTCTAGGAGCAGTTTGAACAACTTCTAAATCAATCACTACATAATAGGCCAGCTCAACAACTTGCCTCTAAAACCTAGGAAACTGATTCATGCATTAATTATTCACTTTTTACATCAAGGAAGCTTATAGAAGGGTAAAGAGAGATAAAATCTATCAAAGTGCCATGAAAATATTACATTTACCCATCATCTACAAGTAAAAATGGTCAACCATAGTCAAAACAATGTTTTTTGACAAAAAAGGTCAACTCTGGCAAAGCTGTCTCTCACTGTCGCGCCCCCTGTGCAGATGGTCGTGCCCCTTTGCTGCAACTTTTGGGTGGGTTCCACTGGTCCAAATCAGGTGCAATATGGTGCATTGGAAATATTGGTCTGTCTACTTTCCAACCCAAGTGGAATTTCTGAATTTGGAGTTGTTTTGCCCCCTCAAAAACCATTTCTCCCAAGGTCACTTTCTGCAACTCAAAAAGTGGGTAGAAAGTCATTTTTTTGAGGTATTTTGAGCTTTTGGAGGCTCAAATCTCAAAATCAGGCTTCTCCCAAGTATTGGTAATTTTTATCTTTGCATGCCCTTTCCAAAAATGCCAAGTTTTCAAAATTCCAAGCAGTCCTCCAAAGTAGTCGCGCTTGGAATGCGACCATTCAAATGGCCAAAACCTATAAATTCCACAAAAAATTCACAAATGACAAAATTTTCTCCAATTTTCTTGAAATTTGGGCTGGGAGTCCCCAATCAAGTACCATGCTCATTCAAAGAGGCTTTGGCCAAAATTTGGAGTGGATCGGGCGTTTTCCTTCGTTTTTGTGTTTTCGCCAACTGTCCTTGGAGCACCTTCGTTCTTGCCGATATTTTTGACATTTCTCTCAAACCATGACACCTGTGTAAAAAGTGAAGGAGGTTTTTATTCCTTGGCATGTGGTCGACAAAAACCTCTCTCAGTTTCCCAAAATTCATCTCTGACTTCTCTGAAACATCATTTGAGTGAAACTTGCCCCGATGTGTGAAACAAGGAATTTGGTTGAAATGAAGCGAAATGAAGGGGATAGGGGGCTTCTAAATTCTTGGGGAAATTTTTGGGAGTGGGGAGGGATGTTAGGCAGTAGGGGAAAGTGGAATCTCAGAGATTGAGTGAGGGGAAGGGGTCCAAAAGGGCGACACACAGGCCCAACCTAGAAAATTGCCAAGTTGTAGCTAGAAACTAGGGTTTGTGCAAAAATGAGGAATTTGGGGGATCTGAGTGTTGGGTAGTGTTTGATAAGGTAAATTAAGGATAGGGGAAGGTGTATGAACATCAGGAAACAAGTTTTGCCGATGATTTGTCCGCCCAAGAGAAACTGCCTTCAAAACCCTAAGAGAGGGAAATGACCTTGCCTGGGCGCAACTAAAGCATGATCAAGGTATCAAATGACCCATTAGACATGACATGATGATGACAACCTCTGAATGATGATAGACTCAGCTAAATGATGACATAGACCGCCATTTGGACAACTTTAGAAGGAGTGAAAGCAAACCCTAGACCTAATGCCTAGTGACCAAATTTTGCATGAAAACTCTTTGAAATGACAAAATTTGCCCTTGACACTTCAAAATCACTTTGTAAGAGCACATTTGATCACTGGAGGAAGGCTGTAAAGACTGACACTAACAGAAGGTTGGGAGACAACTCTCGTGTCGTCTAGTTACTGATTAGACTATTTAGGAATTATGGGATTCTGAAGGACAGAGGTAGAGAAGAGCCAGACCGGGAAAACAATTGTCAATCCTGGAAGTGACAAAGTGGCCATATGGGCTGGACCAACATCTCCCCAAGAGGAGAAGGGACTAGGATTTCCTTCATGGGGAAATCCTTGGTTGGTAGACTCCATTTTCTCAACCTGAAGATCAACGGGGGAGTTTGTGACGTTATTCCAATTAAAATAAATTTTTAGACGCTTGGACACAACTTGTTTTTTCAATTTTAAAGAGTCGAGAAAAAACAAAAGATGACTCTAGTTGCCTTCAATTTTTATTGAGCTTGAAGTGACAAGCGCTAAGAGGACCTTTTCCTTTAAGGAGTCTAAAAGGGAGCAAAATGGAATTCTCTGGAGATCTAGGCAGAGAGGATTACCAAACCAATCGTAAAACTGCATAATACTTTTTACATTACAGTAGCCAATCTTCCTGAATGTTGTGTTAAATGCATTACGATCGATAAGGCGACAGACACAACTTCCTAAGGATAAAGGATGTAGCCTATTGTGGTCTCCCAATATATACATGACGATACGTGGGAGCACAAGTTCGTACTGGCACTTTCCATCTCAGAGTGGAGGAATCACCCAACCAGCACTGAAAGCAATAGTTACCAGGCTTTACGACGCCAGAATACGTCTCTAGCCTAGACCTCTAGATGTTGTGCGTTAAGTTCCAAAGCGTTGTTAGATTCATTGGATTTATTTTAAGTTGATCTTGCTTAACAGTTTGCCTTTCAGGTTCACCACATGATGTATGTATAATTCCCAAAATGCAGTCTAAGATGATAAACAAACGTTTTTATCTTCTTTCAGCAATGAAAATCCCAGCTACTAAAGGGAAGAAAGTCAAGCATCTTTTCTTGACAGAGCACAGAGCACACGCTAAAATGCATAGTCCTAAATCAAGCCAAGCATTCAAAATGCAAATGCACATGCATGTCTTTGTTTTTCACCTCTCTTAATGTGTGAATGACGTTAAGAAAGCTATGTGCAAAATTGAATTACTTTTAAAGCGACACTAAACAAAATTCTTTTTCAAAACGAAGTGAAAGCAAGAGGGACACTTTGCGATTTTGAAATGGAAATTGCTTTTCGACACTTTAAAACTAGTAAATCAATCCTATGCAATAGTAATTATATAATTGACTATCTAAAACAATGGAATTGCTATCTAAAACTGAAAACAACAGCTACAACACTTTCAGATCTAGAGACGATAGTTCGACTATGCTACTTTTTGCAAAAGAGAACTAAAATGACGCACAATACATAAAAAACATTTATAGTTCTTTGCACTAAGGAGGCGGAATAATGCAAGAGAAGTGGGTATTCAGAGAAGTACACTGATTACAAACAGCAAAACTCATGAATAAGACTGAAAACAGTGAGAAAAATCCACATTCAGAAGGTAAATTCAATCCTCCCTGACCATCGCACCTGTTACACAGTGAACTCAGTATGCAACGCACCTACTCCATTCGGGAAGTGCGATGCATATAGGCTTCCTTGAAGGCAGGGTGCGATGGTAGCAGTACGAGACTTTGAATGAGATTTCACTCAGAGTTTGCAATCTAGTTTAGGTGTTTAGGCTGAATAAGTAAGGATCAATGTATGTAAAACACAGGGGTGATCTAAGAGGCTACTAGAGCCACCACTCAGGGCAATTAGATTGCTTGCAGATATATTGTTTAATTCATAAACAAAACACGGAGATTGACTGAAGCAGCATTGATCTACTTTGCATTTGTATGACAAATGCAATTCGAAAGCTGGCTGGCTTTACTTCAAACTCTGTCTGTATGTTTATAAACGAAACAAGGATAGATAAGCTAACAAGCAATCTAGTCGCCCCCCACCGGAGTTGCCATTTTGTTATACGGGAATAGTGTCCACACGGATGCTGCTATTCCCACTAAGATGGGTTGCTATCTTAGAAAAACAAACAATCAATGTCTACTATTGATTCCTTTTATGAGAATAGATGAGAGGAGAAACAAGAGGGCCAACCTGAGTCTTGCGCTCGATTCCCTCTCCTTCTTGATAGAGTTTTTCCGCTTCTTCTTTGTCTACCCAGCTGAAAGGACCTGTAGAATCACAACAATATACTACTATGCAAGAAACAAGGATCTAAATTCATAAATAATGCATGATCAGATGTGCATTAACCATATACAAGCATATATAAACAAGTACACAAGAATATGGAAGGAAACAAGAATAGCTTTATTCAGATGAAAAGTAGCAAGAAGATTACAACCATGTGCTCTGACCCAGCATCATCCTCCAACTAAGAAGCCCTTCTTGACCTCAAGAATAGCTAGGTCACCCAACACTGTGAATGTACACCAGAATACCAACAACACTTCTCTATAAGATACAAAATTCTGGCCTCTGGATCTCTGTGATGAGGGATCCATATATAGATGATTACAGAGAGGTGAGTCATCTTTTTGGATCTTGATTAGTTTCTTCTCTCTGATAGTTCCTGCTTCCACTTGGAGAATGATGATCTCTTACTCATCCCTGGTTGAAAATGGAGTGGCAAGGGTTAGAGGGGAATCTTCTGGAAGATTCCATGATCTTCCACCTCGCATTTTTTTCCCTGCCATTTGTCCATTCCCGACCATCGTACCCTACAGAGGAGCAATTCAGTATGCATCGCACCCTTTGCATTGAGCTTTTAGTATGGTCCAGTTTTGACCATTTATGAGCAGATTTCAGTGGAGAACTTCTGCAAGATGATGTAATCAGTTGACCTTGTTCCTTTAGGCACTGAAGCAACACTTTTAGGGAATTAAGAGCCCTCAGTTTATGGACATTTGTGATTGGGGTTGAAGTGCCCAAAAATGTCTATAACAACCCCCTGCTATATGACGCAAATAATTTAGAGATGTTTTTCCAAATTCACATTTTGAGATTTTAACATAAAAATTTTCTCTTTTGAAAACATCTAATTCCTTCTTAACATGCTTGAAGTGTTCTTCCCATGTTTTTACTAAAAATCAGAATGTCATCCAGATACACAATAACAAAATCATCAAGGGAAGTCCTGAGTACATCATTCATTAATCTCATGAAAGTAGCAGGGGCATTGGTCAAGCCGAAAGGCATAACCAGCCACTCATACAATCCCTGCCTGGTTTTGAAAGCAGTCTTCCATGCATCTTGCTTTGCAACTCTGACTTGATGGTATCCACTATGCAAATCTAGCTTGGTGAAATAGACAACTTCCTTTAATTGATTTAAAACATAATCTATGCGAGGAAGGGGATAACAATTTTTTATTGTTATCTTACTTAGTGCTCGGTAGTCAATGAACATTCACCACGAGCCATCTTTCTTTCTCACCAAAACGACTAACGACCCACACAGTGATGTGCTAGGCCTAATGAATCCCTTTTCGAGCAACTCTTGCACGTGCTTCTTGATTTCAGCATTCTCTAAAGTAGACAACTTGTACATTCCAATGTTAGGCAATGGAACATCTTACTGCAAAATAATATCATGTACTATTTCCTTTTTGGGTGGTAGACCTTTAGGTTCCTGAAATAGGACATCATACTCTGAAACAATCTTTTCTATGTCAACTTGCTGCTTAGCATTACAACCTTCAAATACATTGGTTTTATCAGGTTTCTTCTCCTTTACAACAAATAGTAAGAATTTTTTGCATGAATTTATCATTCTTTTCATCTACCCTGAGTTTATGAGAGTATAATTATTCTTGAGCTTGTGAGCTCTTACAAAGTATTCGATTCCATATTTAACAAGTAGATACTTGTTCTCGGCTCTGTAGAAAATAGCTTTTCTATCATACAAGTAAGGAATTCCTAAAACAATTCCACATATATCCAAACGAATTATGTATAACTCAACTGCATCTACAAATGCTGACCCAAAAGAAAAGTCGAGTTTGCACTGTCTGGTCACTTGTAGTTGTGCTTTATCATTCAACCATCCTAATGGGTATGGTTTCTTGTGCGGTGTAGTTGCTAATCCAAATTTCTTTACAATTGCTTCAGAAATCAAATTTACTAGTCAGCCACTATCAAACAAAGTATCAATCTTTTGATGTTTGGAAATAACTCAAATATGGAAAAGCTCATGTCCTTTTCTCTCATGTTCTTTATCAATAATAGTTTGAGAAGAATTACTAGTAGATGCTTTAGAATTCTTACCTTTTATACCTGTGGCTGCAATGATTGTTTCATCACCCGAGTCTGACCCTAAGTCTTCCTGAATAGTTGTAGCAGTCTTCTTATTCTTGCCCTTGAATTTCTTAGGTCTCAACTCTGGATGTAGAATCCAATAGTGCTCATCATCATGCCCCTCCTTTTTACAGTGAGTGCATGGAGCTTTGCTTTTATGTGCAATGTTAGCCTTCCCTGCTTTCTACTTCTTGTTTCTTTTCTCCTTTGTCTTGCTTGTAGTGGGTTGGGATGGTCCCCCAACTTCTCGATTTCCATTCTTTCCTCTAGCTTCTAGATGCGTAGCTTGTACAAATACCTCATCTATACTAGTGGGATGAAACATGAGGATGGTATGCCTCATGTAGCTCTGTAGACCACCAATGTACTTCAAAAGAGTCTCTGGTGAGTGTAATGAGATCCATAAAATCAATGCTCTCTTTCTAAATTCTTGAGTGTACCCTTGCACACTTTTCCCTTTCAACTTCCGAAGAATTTTCCAACTCATCATGGGTTGTTGCATGTGGGCCAATGGATAGAACTGCTTCTTGATTGCAGAAACAAAGTCACTCTAGACAGAGGTAGTCTTCCCATGTCTTTTCATGTTAGCTTGGGTCTTGCCCTCCCATCAAACTAAGGCAGTGCCTCTTAGGCATAGGCTTGCCAGCTGATTTTTTCTCTTGTCTAAGTCGATGTTTTGCACTCTAAAACACACATCAATTTGTCTAATCCAATTGTCCAACTTTTCAACATTTAGCTCTCCATCATATATAGGCAAGTCAAATTTAACATCTAGCTTCATCAAAGATGCTTTCTTATTATGCGCACGGCTATTAGGAGGTGTGAGAAAGCCTTCCTCTTTCACTTTTCCTTTTGAGTGGTCATGGGAATGAGACTAATATTATTCTTTATCTTGTTTAGAAGCTCGTGAATCTTCATCCTTATGCTTTCTAAAGTCCCTATACATTTCTTCTACCATAGACTTTATAGCTAGGAAACTCTCTATGAATTGAGGGTCTGGTCCCATAGAACCTTTCTTTGACATTGTCTTCCAAGGATAGACTCTCCCAATTTTATGATTAGTTTCAACCAACTCTCCTTCTCCTAATTTGAGCTTTGATCTAGTGAGCATTCAACAGCTAAACCAACACAAGCTTGTCTAACCTCACATACTAGAGCTCTGATACCACTTGATCTGATAATCACCCTATGAGTGACCTCAGTTAAAGGTTTATTAAATGAAGGTATTACAGACTCATATGCTGGTGTGTGTGTCTATGTTATTTAAGCAACAGATTAATCAGATTGTAAATACATAGACACTGGAAATGGAAAACAATAGAGAAACACAGTAAGAAAATATAAGAACACATGAATTTAATAAGGAGTTCACCCTATCCTCTAGGGCTACATTTTCGATCTAGCTTTCAATGGTGGCCTTCTTTTATTGTGTCTTGAAGCAGAGAATTACAACGAAGGAGCTGAACATGAGTCTGCTGAAACAGATTGGCTTGGAAGGGTGGTTCTTGGATTCCCCAAGCCACTGGAGTACACATACTCTTTTCCTTGCCAACGGTTTGGCCTCTCTGGTCTGACAAATCCTCTCAGGGATGGATTGAATCTCTCAAGCTCTCTGGTGCTCAATGCTACCCTTCGTCAGCTTGGCCTTCTGCCTTCTTTCTGCTTTTTTCTTCACTCGTTCTTGTCTTTTTCTGGTTTCTGTCTTCCTCTCTGGGTGTGTGTTTTTTGTTCTTTGTTTATGGCTTAAAACCATTCGAGCTCATGGTGGTTCATTTCCTCTTCTGCCTTCGTCAATTCACCTACTTGTAGTTGAACTTGGAGTTCCCTTTTCTCAGCGTCATCATCAGACTCATAAGGATGGCCACTTGTCCTCCCACAAATTGTGCCAACTTGCCTCATCAGTTCATTTCTTCAGTTACGTTATGGAATGACTCATTTGCCACCATGGCGGTCAATTCAAACTCCAAATTATTCTACATCATGGCTTATTCCCTCATCAATTTTGTCTTCTCCATTGGGCGTGATCTTAGCCGTTAGATTTGGAGCCCCTAGATCCGACGACATTTTCTCGTCTCGCGCAGTTGACTAGCTTGACTATTAGCACGCGATGAGTAGCTGTTTTCTCTCTCCTCCACCTACCACGCGTTAGGCACTTAGTGGAATCACTCCTTTTCCATCGAAACTGCTTACCGCCCATGGACACCCCTAATCAATACCACCGGTTTTGGAGTGGGTCCCACCGTTAGCTCTTAGCCTTTTATCCCACGGTTTTCCCAACTCTCATGTGATCAAGTGCTCGAGGCTTCTCCAATTTGAGGTTTTTTGCCCAGCGATGCACGATTAGTGCTAATAGCGCATAATAAACTATCACTATTTCCCAATTCAAGCCTCCCTGGGGCTAACTTTGCCTCTTCTTATAGTCTCCATGGGCCTCGGTCAACGCGCTTCGGCCTAGGTCCTCGTTGTTCCACGGTGGCTACCATTGCCACTGGTTTAGAGGTATTCTTGATCACTATTTTAAATCCTTCGAAGTCTATCCTAAACTAGTATATCCATGGCTCTTTTAATCATTCTTTATGGATCCAATTTGGATCACTTAAAGAGGCAGAAAAGGCAACAACAGACGCGGAAACAACAAAAAATAGTGTCATCGAAAATATTAATTAAAATTTACATAGCACCAACCTTGTAGCAGAATCCCTTCCAGGTTTTCTTCTTAATGTAAAACAACTTGAACTATAGTGGAGACAAGCAATAGAAGAAAAAGAAGAAACAATTAGGCAAACTATCAGGTTAAACTGGGAAGCATATTAGCGACATTTGGTAAAACCTCACAACCAGTGGATGACCTTGTGATACCTAACCACTTCTACCAAGAATCTGGTGCAACACTGAACAATGTTGTATTCACTAGACAATTGAAAGCTTAAATCAACGAGCTGACAAAGTTGAAGCCCATGATGGACATTTGCGATCTAAAGGATCAAATGTAGAACAATTAGTCACCATGCTCATTTCTATTTTGGTTTTGCTTTTCATAATTTGAGGAAGGTCGTTTAAACCTCATCAACTATTTTTGTAATAATCTATTTTTAGTTCTATAGTTTAAGCATTAAACCCCTCTCACATATTGTCACGCTCTAAAACATAGGTAATTTTTTTTTTATATATAAGTAAATCTACATTCACCAGACCATAATATATCAAACGTATAATCCACATGTACCGTGATTCTCCAAGAATTTGACTTATATGTTTATGTAATAATGTTACAGCATTCACCTAAGACCTTTCGGGCTTTGACACATTCATATTTTATTGCATGACACGCACTTTATAATCATCACAGTCAATATTCATTTGATTACAATATTAGTCGTAACATTGGATTCCCTATCTAATTATAAAAAGGGTTTCCTTATATATATATATATGGGTTATGTTGTGGCGATCATGGGACTTCCTGCCACGGCAGATCCCGGGTACCATGGGCTGGCACCAACCTTAATTGCGACCTGTATGGCGTTCAACCCGAGATCGGACTAACTTTCTCTTTGGAGATATGGGTACAGTAATGCACCGTCGTTTGTAGTACTGGCTTGTTGTGGTTCATCCATCTAGCGCGATCAACGGCTCACATTCGTTCTGCCATGTGCGGTGGCGTGATCGAGAGCTACGAGGCTGGCTCCTCGGTCTTACCATTTCGCGCTCAAACCCTTCTGGATCCTTCTCGCTGATCGGACGGTGGTGGCAGACTTCCTCAGATCAAAGGCGGAGGCTGTGCCACGAGGCAGGGTCATGCGTTGAATATTTAAGGTTCATTTTGTATTGGCTTGGTTATTGTTTTCATTTTGGGTCGAGAGTTTGGCTGCCGAAGTCCTCGGCTCGACTGTGTTCGGCCGAAGACCTTATGGTTCTCCACCGCACCAGGGTTCCATGCTCTACCAAGGCACAAAGAAACTCTTCAACTCACTGCTCAGGTTAAGTCGAATTCTTGAAAGATATTTCCGCCATTGTTTACATTTAAATGATTTCGATTTTTCTTTCTCGGAACAGTGGCTAATCCTCTGTTTTGCTGAACAGGGATGTCGAGTTCCTTGCTACCAAACTTTCCTCCGCTATACGACTAGGTTCTACTTGTTACGAACCTATATGGTTCATTTCCCTCGTCTGTTAGATTATTGTATTTAGTCTTTGTTTAAGGGCTCATGTTATGACGACCTCTGTCTAAGCTTGGTTCACCGAGTAATGTATCTATGCACAGTTTATCATCTATTTAAATGTCCGACTCATGGCATAACTGTTATTCAAATACGGTTCTGACTTTTATCATGCTATCCATTGGGTTATGCTTGTCTCAAGCTCGTCTATATATTACATGTATTAAGTTTTGGCATTACCTTTTCTCGGTATAATAGCATTGTTTCCTTTTTTATCAGCGTTAAGCCTGTTTATGAGTTGCATGCCTTAAATATGTTTTTAAGTTCTGCATTAACCTTGTTTTCTTGGTATACAATCCTATACCCAAGTTTATTTATTATTTTTCGACTATGGCGCTCCGGCCGTCCTGAATAAGCTTCAGCCCAGCTCGTTTAACTTATTCTGAGCGAGGGTTTTTACTGGAAAGCTTTGGCTGAGACTGCTTGTAACCACAGTTACCATGCAGTCCTCGGCATACATATTTCTTTTAAATGTTATGAATCTTGAATGCGTAACCCTGTGATGTTTAATCAGTGCATATGAATATTATTAATGCGGTGTGTTCTGGTTCTTCGACTCTAAGGTACTTGCGGTCGTCCTGGCCGGGGTCAATGTATATATATATACTTTTATTTTGTTTGAATAAGGCAATATCTACTACGGTGTATATATTGGGTTTGCGAGACTTGCCAGTCCCGTCTTATAAAATAATTGTCATATTGTTATGAGCATAATACATTCCTTTGCAAAGAGTGTCTGTACTTTTCTTTTCGATTCTGTCTGTAAATAAAGAATTCTGATTCTTTCCTTCGACATGTAAATATAAGTAGGAGTTTTTACAGTATTACTTCTGTTCATATTTCTTGTTGTCCCTGTAGTAGCAAGGACTTATTTATTCAACTTTTCTATTGTTATTTCCGAATGAGATATGCAAGGGTTTAATATTCGTTTCTTCAGAATGCAAATGTCTCGGTCTCTGTCTAAAATACAGCAACTAGTGTTCTTTTCTTATTTTCGGTTATGAATGACAGTCAAAGGGTTTCCACTCAATCAATCTTCTTAGCGCAGAACAGTGTATCTTTTAACACAGAACCATACAAGAGACATCTCAATAAGTAAATATACACATAGTAGGCCGTACGTGTTTCTTTACAAACCTACTTGTAATGATTGTCAATCCACCCGTTCGTAGGAAGAGTTCTTCTTTGATCTTCCACCCCCAAGCACTTGCAGGTCCTCTCGACTGCAATTACACTGGTCTCGCCAGTAACGCTATCTGATCCTAACCAGACATAGCGTACATAGGAAAATTCCTTTCCTTAATGCCATCTGATCCTAACCAGACATAGCATGAACATTTTCTTTCTTCTCTGCCATCCGATCCTAACCAGACTTGGCATTCCCCCTTTTCCTCTGGGCTCTCAACTACCCCTGAAGGTAGTTAGGGTTCCATTGTAACTGATTCCACAGCTACTAACCATGATTTAATCATAAGCTCAGTTAAAATAACACTAACACAATTGTTTTTAATTAACATAAAATTAATAATAGAGTTATATATATTTATCAAATAAAGTCTTTGTTCATAATTACTTTTATTATTTACTAACATTAACTTTTCAT
>APFE031078969.1:273069-284634 GCA_000404065.3 Pinus taeda | reverse complement strand
TCATTAATTGAAGTGTATCGTTGCTAACACAAGTCCAAAGATCGCAGATAAGTTATATGCGGCCGTTGCTGAAATAGCTGACTCAGTTGTTGAAACAATCGTCAAGCATGCAAATTCCGTCAAGCGTAATTTGCGATTCTGGAAGAA
Source organism: Pinus taeda (assembly GCA_000404065.3). Taxonomy (NCBI): domain Eukaryota; kingdom Viridiplantae; phylum Streptophyta; class Pinopsida; order Pinales; family Pinaceae; genus Pinus; species Pinus taeda. Next base: position 284,487 of record APFE031078969.1, on the reverse strand, counting down.
CTTTTTGTGTAATAGTAGCAGCAGTATGAAGACACGATTACCTGGATCATCCTGAAGATAGCATTCTTGTTGTCTCTATTGTAACAGTATCTTTTTATGAAGAACCGAATAGTCCTGTTTTGGGAAAAAGAACAGATTTGAGATAATAGGGATTCGCTCTCATGTAAATTGTAAATGATGTCTCCTCTTTAAAAAGAGGAGACATCATCATTAGAAGGGGTCGGTTGTTGTAAGCTAAGAGAAGGACACTGTGTGAGAACTGGAGCTAGTCTCCATCTGTAATATATCAGTTACTTTGACAGATGAATAAATTCTTCTTTTGAGCATTCCAATTTAGTTCTTCCCCCGGGGGATCTTGTGAGAGGGAAAGGGCCCGCCTTCCTCACAAGACTCACCCTTGGTTCCTATAAATTGTTTAACTCTTTGTGTGTCTTCAATTTTACTTTAATTCTGTTGTCGGACACTAGTCACACAGTTTAGTAATACTCTGTTTTCTTTACCATTGCATGTATTGAATGCATTCACTCTTGAAAGTTGAGAGGCTTGTTTCTATGGATTGTATCAATGAATGATGTCGGGAAGCAGGTGCTGAAGGTTCCTACATAAAGGAATAGGGTCCTGCTCCCATTAATTGTTTTCCTTTGTCTGCAGTGTGATTAGAAGTAGGAGAACAAGTGCTGAAGGTTCCTGTTCATGGGAATAGGGTCTTGCTCTCTTGAAGTTACCTTTCTCACAGTGTGATTAAGTGTCAGGCATCAGGTGCTGAAGTTCCTCACTAAGGAATAGGGTTATGTTCCCACTGCGGTTGATTGATTTCTTTCTTTGCAGATTGATCTTCCTTTGCTTAGGTTGTAACTGCAGTAGAGAAATTATTTCTGCTATAACTAAATTGACTTCAGCTTTGATTAAGTAGAGTGTGAATCAGTAGATTGGTGAGATTAATAATTGTGTGCTCTTCTTTTACTACAACCTTGTTTCTGCTTTTGAAATTGAGCATATCCAGTGCGTGATTATCTTTGAAATAAAAAGACTTCCTCGGGTTGACAATTTATGTGGAGCTTGAATTGTGAAAGCAATTAAAGCGACCAACAATAGGAAACTTGGCAAACATTGTATTTCAACTTCCTGGCTCCCAAATCTTTCTAGAAGGCAATGTCGGGTTGGACTTGGGATTATTTTCAAGAAAAGAGGGAGATCTGATGCTGTCCCACACTCATAACCCTATTATCTACCTCTCATCCATGTAGTCAAATAAAGAATACGAGAGTATTCCCTTCAGCCCAGTGATGTATGACTTTAGTATGGAAAGGAAGCTATATGAAAATAGATCCTAATTCTTACAGAACAATATGTACATTTTGTGCATGCTTATGACGTCACCCAATGATAACTGTGCAAAGGGAATGACACTATTGATTTCTTGGGAACTTAGTTGGAACCCACTTGAGCCCACTATTTTCACCGTGAAATTCATTATCTTTGTTAATGACCTTGCTTAACCACATAAAAAACCAAGTTTAACTAACTTCACCTAATATACTTTGATAATGATATTGTAAATCCTTAGTACATTATACCCTTGGAAGATTTAAAGTTGAGTTATCACCATTTATTCCCCATTACATTTTGTTGATAAAGATTGAAGAGAACAAAATGTGGAGCAGAGGACTTCCTGCTCTCTGTATTACAAATCACTTAAATAAGATTAGATTGGAAACATTAGTAATAAATGACGAGAGTTAAACTCAACTTAAACTTCACTAACTCAAACTGAAACATTACTAACTCAAGTTGAACTGGGACACTTGGAGGGATGGTTTTCACACCTAATAGGTAGTTGGAATTAGATCCTACAACACTTCCTCTTAATTACAGCGACATAAAAAATTCCATTAAGGTACTTTCTCATCTATGTCTAAGCTAGGCTTACAATTTAAAAATTGACTTCAACTTTTCTTCTTCTCTTTTTTCATATCTTATAGCCTCTAAATTGTTTGTACTTTCCCTCTTTGGTGTATCCTTCAAACCTCAGTTTCTTCATTTGTTGGTGAGGTCTTCCATTATTCCATGTTGTTTAAGCATATCTTGGACTTCTTCAAAAAAAGAGTTGTATGTGGGTTGCTGGCATGTATTATCTTTTGTAGCCTTTTTTTCATTATCAATCTACTCAACATAAGACTATAATCAAACAATATTTATTCAGGACTCCAATACCTGAAAATTTCATTAATTCCTTCATCCATGTTGTCTTCAACATTCATTTCTATAACTCCTATTCATATCTCATGAAGAGGTGGTGTTGCAAGCCATGCTTCAAGTAAATTTAATTCTCCTTCATAATAGTTTTGGTTAACTGCACACTGAAAATGAACATTATTATTAAAAATATTTGGAGAACCATATTGGTTCTGTTCCTTCATCTCTGCTTATCCCTTTCTCTATGTTTTCTCTTTATGGGATTCCTTATTTGCCTCTTCCTCTATTTTTTTCTTTGTCTCTTCGACTTCTTTACTAACCTGTACTGCTGAAAAGTTGTCTTACACTGGTTGAACTGGGATTTTCTTACTGAATAACATCATGTCTATATGATGTTTTTTCCACATCACCTACAACCATTCATCCTTAGCCAACAATTTTTCATCAAATTTTACATCAACAATATTTTTTGTTGGATTCACCTTAGCATAGATTTCTCCAATGGTGGCTTCATTGTCCTCAACAAGCTCTAACTTTGGATTCATCAAACTTTCATCAGCAAGCTCTGCTGTTGGTTTCAGTAAGTCTTCATTAGCAATCTTTGTTGCCAGAATCATCATTTTGTCAACAACATGTTCTCTTGCTGGAATCACCAAGTTTTCTTCCACTTGTGATTGTGCACAGTGGGGTTCATGAGCATCTATGTGCTACTTCTCTCTTGCTTCTGCAACTTCTTTTATGCATGCCAATGCAAAGGCATCCTTTTGGTTCTTCACTTCCAGATCTAGAAAGATCTCAAACATCTCTTGTTGTCATTTTGACCTTCTTAACCTCTTGGATTTTCCCATTTGAGCATTGACGGAATGCGGCTCAACAAAAAAAATGGGTCTGCAAATTTCTTACAAATTCAATACTTTCACAAAAGCTTTCACAAATCCTTCTTTAAAAATCCTTTCACTTTTTTTGAAAAAGAAACTATGAACAAATCCCTTTTAAAAAAAATATGAAACAAGCCCCTTTGTAAACAATAAATGAGCATATATTTCTCTTGAAGCACTTTTAAGAATTCACATATGCCCTTTGTTTTTAACACACTTCAAAAAGTTTTAATGTACATTTTAAAAAGATAGAAAATAATTCCAACCACCTATTAGGTGTCAAAACTGTCCCTGCAAGTGTCCGAGTTAAATTTGAGTAGAATTTAAGTCGAGTTTAACTCCTGTCATTTATTGTTGATGTTTCCATGATTTATACTACAGAGAAGAGCGAGTCCTCTGCTCCACCTTTTTTCATTTTCTATCATTTGTAAATACAACGAATTACATATAGATGATAACAATATAATAAAAGTATAGAATAAGGAAATAAGATTGAGTTGAGATCCAATGCACGCATACCCATGAATATTTGAGACTTTTGAGAATAACCACATTCATATTACTTGTTTTTTCAAGTAGAGCGACGAATTTGGTTATGTGGGTGATTACATCGTGAATATCGCGACCATGTTGTGGGTTGTAGATGCTGAATGAAATGGTCGTTAACCTCTTTCTTTACTACGGTTGAAGACATGAAGAAGAGGACAAGACCATTTTGTTTAGTTTTTTGGACCCCATAAATGATATTGATTGGAATATGCGGATATATAGAGGAAGTGGTGTATGATGCTTACAAATAAAAATAACTTTGTACTCTTGTGATCCTTTTACGCAATGGGAACAAATAATTAGCATATCACAACAGGGTTTTTTTCAATTTCTAGACTATCAATTACGAATTGAGTTACTTGGTATCCACTATCTCAAATAATGTGAATTCAAGAGATATAGGAGTTTGAGACATCAAAGTTATTGGCCGACTAAACAATGTAGAAAACTTGCACAACATAATTATTGTATGGATATTTAAATGCCTTGAAAAAAATAGTTGAAGGTGATAGGAGGCCTCAGCTCTCCTCCCCACGCAAAGCTTCTCTTGTGAATAAATGCACAAACAGTGTAGAAAATTGAAATATTAGCTCCTCCTTCTTGGGTTTTCATCATGGTAAAGTTGTTTTCATCTATAAAAGCTTTTTCTTAATCATACAAACATTATCGTTTGGTTTCGCTAGAATTTTTAAAATTGGTGATTCGTATATTGGAGGTAATAATATGCTTGATACTGTCCTTGCTTATCACGATGATATTCCCCTTAATCCCCCAAAGGTTGAGCCAAGACTCAACATCGTCATGTCACCCACGCTTGAGGCATAGGTGTGGGTTTTGAAAAAAGTTAGAAGCAATTTTTGGGAGCCTCTTGGATTTGATATTGTGAAGCTTCTTCTTATACATAATATATCTAAACATAGCCGCGCTTTTAATGGGGGACAGACCAACTTCAATCAAGAGGATATGATAGGGAGTATTTCCCTTTATCTTGATGTTATAGGTTATGAATTTCTTTCGGATCACGTCAATATTTCTTCGTGTCTCCCTAGATTTACTGCAACCTCAAACTTCACATCATACTAGAAAGGTGTTGTAGTGGCTACAACCACCCTCTAAAATTTTAGCTTGCATGAAAATTTCAAAGCCTACCTTGGATCCTGCGATTGATTGTTCCTTGGTCACTTGTTGGTAAACTGATGATCTCATGCTCCCATCTATAATCTTAAGAGTTTTCCATGTTCTCGTATTTATGTAGCATGTGTCATATTTGGGTATGAGGATTGTTGTTTATCATGCAAAGGGAATGTTATTTCACTTCATGGGAAAGCATGTGCGCATGAGTTTTCATCATCACATAGATATGTTTTACACTCATTTCATGCATTCTTGTGACGAAGGTTGTTTTATTAATCAGAGTATTTTTTATACATTTTGGATGTTCTATGCTACATCACTAAGTGTTTGTGTGAAATCATAGTCATCTTAACAATGTTTACATAAGTTTCAACGAAATCACACTTAGCCATTTTCCCATGCAACCTAGCCTCATCTAACTCCCTGAGCTATGCACTTTTCTTATGCAACCCTCAAGCTTCCTCCCTTGTGTTTGAAACCCCACAGTGTGCAAAGACCCCAACATCGCTTTGCATCGAAAACTGCGGAGTGGTTTCCTCTAGTGTCCTTCCCCAATCGGAACCCGTTGTCATCAGAAACTACACAGTATTTTCCCTCAATTACACAGTCTTTCTTACACCTTGAGACTGTGTAGATGTGTCCTACCAGAACTCATCCCAGAATAGTGCCTTGCATCTAGAAACTGCATACTATTTCCTCCCAACTGTCGAGGTTGCACTACACTCATAAATGTCACATATGTGTCTTCCTAGGACTCCCATCCCACAATAGTGTCATGTACCTCAATAATGCACAATGTTTTCCAAGCTTCCTTGTTTGTCTCACATGGATAAATTAAACAGATGGGCCTCCTAGGGCCTCATTCTAGTACCACTCACTACCTTCTGAAACAATGTTGATCTATCTCTCAGTGACAAGAAGAAAAGATGAAATACTGAGGTCACTTCCAGGGAGTTGAAGAGAAGGGCCAAGGAACCAAGGAACGAAGTGACAAAAAAAGATAAGGACTGCATGCAAGCTCCATCGGATGCATGATCATCTCGATGGTAAGTATGGTAATTAAATAACGTCTGTCGAAGTACACCTCTTAGTTGAGTTTGCAAGACTTCTTATTGTTGTTATATCATCATGTCTTCAGTAACATGCATGTGTGCAAACACAAAAGTCATTTCATGTGTTTCCTCTACATGGCTTGCTTCCCTTTCGCTTGTTTGACCAACTTTCGTCTTCGGCATGTTGATTTCCATGTCATCCTTCTGACCTTGTTCTGGTGATTTTGAAGGTGTGTATTTGTCGGTATGAATTGTTTACATGATTTAAACATCTATTGCACTCACACACTAAGTTGAAATAAATGTCACACAAGTGTCATCACGGTCGTTCAAGGTCTATCCTGAGTGTCACACTTGTCACTTTCACTGCGGCAAGTTGTCATGTTGGTTTGAGGTGTCTAGTCATCAATTCATGTTGAGAGTGTGTTGACAAGGTAATGTATACATGAGTTCACTTTCTCAAACACTTATCCATTTTTCTGAGAATCTGTCGACTAGACCACCCTCCATCATCTAAACCTCCATTGATATACACTACACAGTCTTAGCCCTCAGTGACCAAGCACTGTTGTCAAGAACTATGCAAAGCTTCAATCTACTCTTTAGGCAGTTCACACTGCACAATTTTGGTATCAACTTGGCTGACTCTCACCCAGAACATCGTAGAATTTTCCCAACAAGTTATCTCAGTGTCTGCTTCCCGCAAGCCTATCCATTAAGCCTCCCACTGGTCGACTAGAGAATTTGACTTGGGAAGTGACCCAGGGCTGCACTACTCCTGAAAATTGTGTAGAATTTACTAGCCTACTTGCTTGCACTGCCTGAAGAAATTGCACAGACGAGCAACAAGCACTTGCTACTTGTCACTACACTGTCTCTGGAAGTTGCGCATATTTGTTAGTTAGTCTCTGTGCTAGCCTACTTTCTACTCCTCTTCAAAATGGCACAATTTTCATGAATAGCCCACTAGTTTCTTGGCACCATAACAAGCCAGGAAATTGCGCAGACATGTCTTGCATGACTGCCTCCTAGATCTATGGAGTTCTGGCCAACAAGCTCTCGTAGCCCGATGCCAACCTACTCTGAAAATATGTGGAGTTTTCACTGCTAGTGTCTCGTGCTGCTCGTACTACATTCCTTGGAAAAATTGTGTAGTTCTTCCTCTGAGTTGAGCTAGATCCCACAGATTTCAGTGTTTTCCTAGACTACCCAACATAGCCTCTCAGTGACCTCTACGTAGTTTTTCCCATCAATGTCCTGGAGCCTCACATCCTGACCTGACATGTGCTCTGCACTGTTTCAGAGCCTTTTCCTCTCTCCAAGTCACGTACACCTGGAAAGGAAAGGAAATGCCTCATTGTAGACTAAGGGATTTCTAGACTTGATGTCGTCTCTTCATGAGTGATTGCAAGAATAGGTACATGGACAAGACATGGCACGATGATGAATATGATGAACAAGGAGCACATGCTAGAAGGTTTCCTCACAGTTGGATGAGGATATGAAGCATACCAAGTAGCAAGCGAAGAAGACACATGCACATGCATGAACTATCAAGTGAACACCAAGACCATTGAAGACTCCACACACCCTGCCATGTGAAGCTGAAACTATGGTACACCATGAGCACCCTCATCACTCAGCAGCATAGCTGATCCAGGTGGATTTTGGTGGCCACCCACCTATCCCATTTGGACATCCACAACTGTCTCTTTCAATTTCTCAGTTTCCGTAATTGTAGCACAATTTACTATTTTTAGCAGTTTTTTGGGTCTTGAACTTTCGGAGCCGTTTCGAGGCCCTAAACAACGCTTTTTGGGAATGTTGTGGGCAACATGGGTCCATGGACCAATGTTTCTCTTCTAAAATTTGTAGTGCTCAGACGGATCTTTCTAACGAGCTATTGTACACGTCAAACGGAGATCGTATGCCAAAGTTACGACCCCGAGAAATTGATGTACCAATTTACCCAAACAGGGCCCACAATTTGGTGTTTCATCTTCTATGGTTAGGTTTCGGGATGTGAAGGGTTTTTCATTGTTTCTCAACAATAAATAGGCCTTCAAGCCTCATTGTAACACAATTCAGAGGCATGTAGCCACCACATCTCTTCTCAAAGATAAGCTACAATCACCGAAGCTGGATTATTTCCATTCCTGGTTGTCAGCATATTTTAGTATTTTCCATTAATGAAATGAAGTATTCTTTCTGCTGCATCTTTGCGTATATGGTTATCTCTATAATTTGTTTTGTTCCTGTTCAAATCCGGATCGGTGGTATCAGAGCGGTCCGCTTTTTCTCTATTTTTCTTTGCATGTCGCCAACGAGGTCGCAATATAAGGAGTTAGGGCTTCAACTGGTCGAACTTTGCAAGAACAGCCTCGTAAATCATGATGGCCTCCCATGGTGGATGAGAAGAAAGACGAGGGGGTGTGAGATCCTATCAAAATCTTGCTCGAAGAAGCCCTCGAGTGGCAAAGGAACGCGATGATGGATAGCTTTGCCCAGATCCTTCAGCGACTACCCAGAGGCAACGCACTGACTTTCAACAGCTACTCTGGAAATGCCACACCATTTAAGGTTCAAGTTGATTCCATAATCCCCATATTTGAGGGTCAAATAGACACGGATGCTGTAGATAAATGGTTAAGTCTTCTAGAAGGGTATTTTTCTATTCATGAATTTTTGAGTCAGGAAAAGATTGTTTTCGCTCTTCTCAAAGCAGTCCCGCATGCTAAGGACTGGTGGGAAACCTACTGCGAGTAGAAGAATGAAAGCACAAGCTCATTATTTTTAGTTGCACCCACTTGGGATTCATTCCAGGATGCCGTCAAGGAGTAGTACTACCCTGTCAAAAGATACGAGGACAAATACATAAAGTGAACCACGCTGCGGTAGGGAAGGGACCAAGATGTGCCACAATTCACAAACATTTTTCAGACTCTTTGCACACAGTTGGGTATTAAATATTCTGATCTACATCTGGTACTCAAATACGGTAGCTGCCTACAAAGATACATCCAGGTTGAGATGGAGCTCCTAAACATGTCCTTGCTCAGTGTGGCATACTGATACACTATCAAAATCGAACAAAATTTCAAACAGAAGAAGCGAGACTTTGGATCTATAAATCTGAAGCCCAAAGGATAAAGCTAAGGTGGCATAACCCAAGACAACTTGTCAAAGCTACAAGAAAAGAACAACACCATGAAGCCCAAGAAGGACACAGGAAAGTTGTGTGAGTTCCACAAGATTCCCACTCATAACACAAGTGAGTGTCGGACCAAGCATTCACTAGTCGCTGAGTTGAAGGCTTCCGAATCAGATGCATGTTGTGACCCTAAGACAGACCCTGACAAGGGGAATGGGAAAGGGAAGAAGATCATTGATACAGATACCAACGCCACTATTGCCACCGCCAAGATCCAGAAAAATGAGCCCAAAGATCCAGAGTAGGGGGAACATCTTTTCCACTCACAAATGTGGGTGAAGGGTTCACCATTGCAATTCATTGTCAACAGTGGCAGCCAAAAGAACCTCATTTCAGCAGAGGTCGTGAAGCGGTTGGGCCTACCGAGTACACCGCACCTGCAGCCGTACAGTATCAAGTGGCTTCATGAAGGATGAGATCTCAAAGTTCGCCAGCAATGCCGCCTTCCCTACAGCATCAAGCTCATCACAGATGAGGTATTGTGTGATATTACACCTCGAGATGTTTGTGATGTATTATTAGGCCAACTATACTTGTGGAAGAGACATGTTATGTATGAGTCAAGGCCTTGTGTTGTCATTATTTTTTCAATAATTCATTATACAGCATATCGGAGGTAGCCCCAGCTATCGCCACCTCTTTGATCACTGCTAAGAAAAGAAACAAGCTCATCTCCCAGACTAGAAAAATCATTTTATGTTTGGTTCGCTACCAAAGTAAGGGGAAGATCGTTTCTACATCAATGACCCCCGCAAAGGGTTCCTCCATGCAGAAGCAGCAGAAAAGGGATAAGATCATGACAAAACACAGGAACAACTTCTCCTCACCCACAGGGGTACCACACAAGTTTCAGGTGGGTGACAAAGTTTGGTTATATCTGCAGAGAGAATGCCTTACCAGAACCTATCAAAAACTCAGACCACTCTGACATCGTCCTTACACTAGTACCAAGGTTACGGGCAACAATGCTTTGAAGAAAAACATTCCTCCATTCCTTCGCTTGCACCGAGTGTTCAATGTGGACCGTTGTCGACCATGCTTTCCACCATTTCTGAACACATCAGGTTGCAGAATAGCTCACCAGAGACCCAACTCAGCGGAAGCTTCCTCATCTCAAGGAGGAACTCAATGCAATGGGGACCATTGCTTCCTAAGGGGGGAGGAATGATCCAGGTGGATGTTGGTGGCCACCCATCTATCCCATTTGGACCCCCACAATTATCTCTCTCAGTTTCTCAGTTTCCATAATTGTAGCACAATTTACTATTTTTAGTAGTTTTTTTGGGTCCTTAACTTTCAGAGCTGTTTTGAGGCCCTAAATGACGTTTTTTGGGAAATCTGGCGCCAACATGGGTCCATGGACCGATGTTCCCCTTCCCAAACTTGTAGTGCTTAGATATAACTTTCTAACGAGCTATTGTATGTGTCAAACGAAGATCGTATGCCAAAGTTATGCCCCCGAGAAATTGATGTACCAATTTACCCAAACAGGGCCCACAATTTGGTGTTTCATCTTCTAGGGTTAGGTTTCAGGACGTGAAGGGTTTTGCATTGATTCTAAACAATATATAGGCCTTTGAGCCTCATTGTAACATAATTCAAAGGCATGTAGCCACCACATCTCTTCTCAGAGATAAGCTACCATCGCCCTAGCTGGTTTATTTCCATTTCTGGTTGTAAGCATATTTCAGTATTTTCCATTAATGAAATGAAGTATTATTTCTGTTGCATCTTTGTGTATATGGTTATCTTTGTAATTTGTTTTGTTTCTGTTTAAGTCCGGATCAATAGTAGGTCAACACGAACGACACAACCATTGTTGGGTTTTTTTATATTCTTTCCACATAGATAACAGGGGGTTGGAGGGGTACCCGTAACCCCACTTTATGGGGTCTAGGGCAGCGCCCGGAAAATTTTGGTTTTGGACCCTATGTTAGGTTGAGCGGACCCACCTATGGTTTTGTACATGATTTTCGCACATGTTTTTTGGACGCGATGGTTTTCGGTCCATGGTTTTGGACGCGATGGTTTTTCGGTCCATGGTATTGGATGCTTCGGCTTGTATAAATATGTATTGTAACATTGAAAGGAACATAATGAAAAATCAAGCTAGTAGTCTCGGTTTTGGGATCCAGTGGGAAATCTCTGTGTATATGTGTTTTATGTGTTATGCTCTCGCATTTTTATTTTTCCTGTGATTTAGATTCGTATGCAGGTAATTTCTATACGGGGTTAAAATCTACATTTGGTATCAGAGCTATTTTGGCTTCAAGGGGACGCCTTTATTGCTGAGCGGTTTCGCTCGGGCCTGTGGTAGACCCTATTCAGTGGGAGATCTGCGAGATCGATTCTGGTGGTGAAAGAAGATGGTGAGCAGTGGAAAGATAGAGATTGAGAA
>APFE031078969.1:217976-266383 GCA_000404065.3 Pinus taeda | reverse complement strand
ACCCTGCTTATCATTCAAAGACAAAGCACATTGATGTTCAGTATCACTTTGTGAGGGATATGATAGAATACAAAAAGGTGTTGTTGGTAAAGGTGGACACTTTGAAGAATACTGCAGATGCACTGACAAAATCTGTTAGCTCTGAGAAGTTCTCTTGGTGTAGAGAAACAATGGGTGTTTCAGGGCTGGAAAAAATGACTAAGCTCTCATGTGGCCCCCTGTGGAAAGGAAACAACAAGTGGGAGATTGTTGGGTTGTGTTATATTCTTTCCACATAGTTATAGGGGGTTTGAGGGGTACCCGTAACCCCACTTTATGGGGTCCGGGGCAGCGCCCTGGAAAATTTTGGTTTTGGACCCTATATTAGGTTGGGAAGACCCACCTATGCTTTTGTACATGATTTTTGCACATGATTTTTGGACGCGATGGTTTTCGGTCCATGGTTTTGGACACAATGGTTTTTCGGTCCATGGTATTCGATGCTTTGGCATGTATGAATATGTATTGTAACATTGAAAGGAACATAATGAAAAATCAAGTTGGTAGTCTTGGTTTTGGGATACAGTGGGAAATATCTGTGTATATGTGTTTTATGTGTAATGCTCTCGCATTTTTATTTTTCCTGTGATTTAGATTCGTATGCAGGTAATTTCTGTACGGGGTTAAAACCAACAACCATCATGTGCATACTAGTAGTTTCATCTCAACTTGTGTCATGAGTTGCCTCAGCCACATCACTACTTTCATTCATAGCTGTGTAATCAATGTAATGTAATGTGGAAGTCCAAGAGACCCATTGATGAAATGAAAGAGTCATGTAAGTGAAAGATTCATGTAAGTAGAATAGTCATGAGGTAAGTCGAACAATTACAAGGGTTAGTTTCACCCTTGGCTATATATACCCCTACTTTGTACATGAAAAGAAATTTTCACCTTGGCTCCTCCCATATAACCTTGAAAGTCTGTAGTATTTTGATTGAGGAGCGAGCAGTGGTGAGAAGGAACTATTTCCTAATTCAGAAGCCTGTTAACAGGGAAAAACATTTTCACACATATATTGTATTCATTTGTAGGACTATTCTTTGGATGCTTGTAATGTATGTTTCTTTAACCTGTATTATCATAGTTGAAATATTTCAATTGTTTTAGTGCATATGTTGTTGGACATGTGTTGTATCAATTGATAACATTGTCTCGCCCATTTGGAATATTCCGCTAGACACCAGACAAACTCATTCTTGTAAATTCATTATAATGACCAGGGCACTTGTGTGGACTACTCGAGTGGATGTTGTACATATTATCTCTTCACTTTGTGTTTGTGACTATCACATCTGTGTGGACTACTCTACCAAAAGTTGCACAGATCTTGATGTGTTGGTGTCTCTAACAGAGTTAGGACTATTCCCTTTCGACTTGAGACTCACTCTCATCCCCTCCCTCTATAGTGAAATAAATTAGACATAAGCTACACTAAGCACTCACCAAGCACAAGAACCTCGTTGTTTGAATACTAAGTATACCAGTCTCATGTGCTTACAAGAAAGAGATAAGGAATATATTTAATATAATGGAAATTGGGCTATCATACCATATGGGACTCCTGCACCAAATGTTGTGAGGTCTAGTTGGGGCTTAAAATCGGGAAGATCCCATGAATGTTGGTGGGTCCAGCACTGTCAACATTTCTACCACTAGAAGGAGGGCGAGATGACAATATGTTTCCTCACAATGTATTTCGAATCTTCGCATACATATCATAACTAACCACAAAATTTCTCTTTCGAAGTGCATGTCTTATGGAAGCGACTCTAAAATCTCGAAAGAGCTCTAGAATGACTTGTCACGTAATACATACAATGTTGATGGCAGAACATCCATGCTTAGACACACAGTTGGTGTCGTAGGCTCCTATGAAAGGCATTAAATCTATGAATATTACATGACCTACATGTTATTCGCATACATGCTTTGGGGGCACCCACTGCTATTGTGTGCCATGCTACTTGAAAAACCTATTCACTCTTTCCATCATTTGTTTGCAGAGATAACCCATGCTTTTAATCATTTTTACCATAAAGCACTCAATAAAGGAATTTTGAAATTATAGAAAGAACCTAAAGAATCCGTTGAAGAATCTCACATGCACTTTCATAATCTCGCATATCAATTTCCTGAATATGAAATTGATTGGGAATTCCTCAATGGAAGATTTATCTATCTTCTTTGCATATCTAAAAATACACAATTCTTATAATCATTCGAATACATCTGAGCAAAAATTCGTGTTAGAGTTTATAAATCTAAGACCGACAAGGTCGCTGTCACAAGTGATTTTCCATCCTCCTCTCATCAAAAAACTCTAGCTCCACAATGCAATGTGGGAGAAGGTATACGCACACCTGTTGAACTGTCATATCCTCCTACCCGACCTACTCTTGATACCAGTGTAGATTTGGCTTCCAAGCTTGTTGATTGACATATGGGATTGTTACCTCAACTTCCACCCCTGCATTACCCTGGTCCTCCAGATTGTATTGTCTTGTGTTCCTCCATTCTAGGCTCCACACTTGTTGTTAATGAGGATCAAGTTGTTGAAGGATTTGGTGTTGTGCAACAAACTTGCACTATCATTCATTATTAGTGTATGCAGGAATCTGACGAAGAACCCGTGGTGAAGTATGACTCCCTTCCATCTGTGCCTCATCCACTCTATCCTGACATCTCTTGTGATTCTGCGACTTTTAATTTTCCCTGTGAAAACTCATCTCCAGATTATTTTTTTTTACTTCCAATCATTCCCAGGACACACTAAATGTTAGCTAGTCATTACATTGGAGAGACGATACATATTCCTCTGAAAATATATCCCATCCGTCATCTGTCATTTTTGACATCTCTAAATTTTTTAATGTGGTCTTCATGATTTCTATAATTTTTCATTTGATCATGATGTCACTTCACTCATTGTTAATCTTTCTAAGCCATCGGTCTCCCATGATCTATCTGTTGACGAAGTGGAACCAACCCAGGATGTCGAGCAACTTCAGCTCAAGCTTATGGTTATCTCAGGCCCTAATTGTGCTGAGGTTGGTTCCACTTCTGATCAGAAAATGTTTCAAACACCTAAGGCTCCTCATCACTCATTTGTATGCATGGAAGCTCAATCCAACACACAAATTCCTCTTCCTCCATCGAAGTCACATGATCCCATCGCTTATGCACTAGAGGAATCATACACAACAATAACACTTAAAAAGCGTTACTTGTCTCTTTCTCATGTTTTCTTTTCTATAACAATCTAAATGTTATGCATTCTTATCATCTTCATGCAGTGTGTCATAGCACCATGTCAAGTCTGTAGAATGCTTCCCTTGCACTTTCACTCTTTTCTTTTTTCTGGATGATTTAGGACTTAGAGCATGTTTGTCTTCGCTAATATATGTTTCTTGCTTACTATTTTACATGCATATATTTCTTTTTTACCATTCCTTCACCAACATGGGCCATCCAATGTGCTAGTGGATGCATTGGGAATATCTCTTTAGATGATTAGGCCCATGCACTGTTTAGTGTAGGAGTAGGAGTAGTGATCATTTTCTTGCTTTTCTTTGCTTCCTGGTTTTCATTTTTTCTTTCCTTGCTTACTTGGTTTTGTTTGCTTTCTTGCTTTGCTTACTTGTTTTCATTTTGCTTTACTTCCACTTTTTAATTTTTTCTCTCTATGCTTGCTAGTACCCGTAGGTTATCCTCTCATGAAACTGTGTGTGGCTCTCAAGAAAAGCTGGGAAAATCTAAGAGGACCTGTATAGCCATCAACATTTGGTTATCTATTGTCCTCTACCTTTATGAAGATATTTTTGTCTTCACTCAATGATTCCTTAATGGAAAATATGTTTTGTTTAGAGTGAGTCTTGATGAAAACACAACGCTTGCATTGTAAACTAGTACTGCCTACTCTAATCGTTTCTTTATGGTTAACCCTTGCTAGCTCACTCAAGTAGAGTAAGGTGAGGGGGGGAATGTTATAAAAGTATGTCAGAGGTATTTATAACATACTTCTATAAAGGAGCAACCTCTTCTTCTGTCAGTAAGTTGGGATCCCTCTTCCACCTCTGAAATAAATAATTGCCTATGTAGAGTTCTTTGAATTTTTTTTTTGAGAAATGAATAAGGCGAAAGAAGGGAAAGGCTTCCTATGCATAGAGGTGATACAAGTTGCTCCGTTGGGGTATTGACCAGGCTTGCTAGAAGCAAAGTGATGCTTGTGTTCCTGTGTAACACCACCGAGGTATTGTCTAGGCTTGCTGGCAGTGGAGAAATACCAGAGATGAAACTTAAACTCTGACAGTTATATTACTTGTGCACCAATATACCCCTCATCCGCAATGGAAACAACTAAGTTGACTTGGCTTGGAATGTGTGCTGACTGATCAAGAGAAAGGCAGGGACTAGATCTTTCTCACAAGCTAGTGTGGAAGCCATCATGATCAAGGAATTGAACAATACTTCTAGAAGGGTTAGACTTGCTTTCCATGAAACAAGGTCCATACAAAGAGTTAGATTTTTACCATCGTGTCGCTAATATTGTAGCGGCTACAACCAACCTCCAAAATTTTGGCTCACATGCAAATTTTAGAGCCTAGATTGGATCTTGTGATCAATTGTTCCTTTATCACCTGTTGTTAAGATGATCATCTCAAGCTCCCCTCTATAATCTTAAGAGTTGTCCATGTTCTCATCTTTATGTGGGCATGAGGATTATATTTTAACATCAAAATAGAGTGTTGTTTTTCTTTAATGGAAAACATGCATGCATGAGTCATCATCATCACATAGACATGTTTCACACTCACTTCATGCACTCTTGTCATGAAGGTTATTGTATCAAGTAGAGTATGTTTTATACATTCTAGATGGTCTGTGTTGCATCACTAAGTATTCGTGGGTGATCACAGTCAAGTCTTATCGATGTTTACATACGTTTCACTGATTTCACAGTTATCCATTTTCTCAAGCAACATAGGCTCATCTAGCTTCTCAAAACTATGCAGTTTTATTCGACAACCATCAAGCTTCCTCCATCCTACTGAAACCCCATAGTGCGTAGAGACCCCAACATCCCTTGGTATTGAAAAATGTGTAGTGGTTTCCTCTGGTATTCTTACCCAACCAAAACTCGCTATCATCATAAACTATGCAATATTTTCCCTCAACTACTCAGTTCTCCTTGCAACCTGATACTATGCGGATGTGTCCTCCTGGAACGCATCCCACAACAATCCCTTCCATCCAAAAACTACATAGTATTTCCTCCCTGCTACCCAAGCTGCACTACACTCAAAAATTGCACAGAGGTGTCCTCCCAAGACCCCCATCCCACAATAGTGTCCTGTGCCTGAAAACTACACAGTGTTATGCAAGATGCCCTGTTTCTCTTTCATGCAGAAACTACATAGATGGGCCTCCTAGGGTGTCATTCCAGTAGTAGTCACTGCCTGCTGAAACAATGTTGATCTATCTCTCAGTGATAACAAGATAATGTGACATGTTGAGATCATTCCCAAGGAGTTGGGGAGAAGGACCAATGGACCAAGTGACAGAACAATATCAGAAGTACATGCAAAATTCATTGGATGCATGATCATCTCGAGGGTAAGTATCGTAAGTAAAGAACACCTTTCATAGTACACCTCTTAGTTGATTTTGCAGGAGTACTTGTCATTGTTATATCATCCTATCTTCAGTAACATGCATGTGTGCAAACAGAAAAGTCATTTCATGTGTTTCCTCTACTTGTATTGCTTCCTTTTCGCTTGTTTAACCAATTGTCATCTTCGGCATGTTGATTGCCATGTTATGCCTGTGACCTTGTTCTAGTGATTTTGAAGGTGTTTCTTTCTGGGTATGAGTTGCGTTCACTATGAAAACATCTATTGCACTCATACACACAGTTGAAATCAATATTGTACAAGTGTCATCACAATCATTCAAGGTCTGTCCCAAGTGTTGCACTTGTTGTTTTCACCACTAGACAGTTGTGTTGTGGTAGGTTGTCTTGTCGTCGAGTCATGTTGACTATGTGTTTGCAAGGTCATGTATACATGGGTTCACTAGCTCACACACTTCTCCATTTTTCCAAAAATATGTTGACCGAGCTACCCTCCATTAGCTGAACCTCCACTGAGCTGCACTGCATAGTCTCAACCCTAAGTGACGAAGCACTGTTTCCCATAACTGCGTAGCGCTTGAGGCTACCCTTCAAGCAGTCTACAATATGCAATTCTGGAATCATCGTGGGTGACTGTCACCAAGAACAACACAAAATTTCCCCAAGAATCTCTCTCAGTTTGTGCTTCTCGTAATCCTATCCATCAAGCCTCTCACAGGTCAACCAGAGAATTTGACTTGTGCAGTGACCCAAGGTTGCACTCCTCCCAAACATTGCGTAAAAGCTATCAGCCTTCTTCCATGCCCTACCTAAATAAATTGGATAAAAAAGAGGGATAGGCACCCACTTCCTGTCACTACATTGTCTTTGGAAATTGTGCATTTTTGCCAATCAATCCCCCTATTGGCCTACTTGCTACTCCTTATGAAAATTATGCACTTTTCATGGACAATCCACCTGCTACTCGGCACCTCGCTCAACCCAGAAACTGCACAAAAATGTCATGAATGACATCCTCCCAGATCTATGTAGTTCTTACTAGTAAACTCCCATAGCCCAATCTCGACCTCCTCTGATAATCTATGCAGTTTTCATCGTTAGTGTCTCGTGTTGCCCACACTGCCTTCAGTGGAAAAATTATGCAGTTTTTTCTCCTAGTTGAGCCAAATCCCATAGACGTAACTGTTGTCACGAACTTCCCAACACAGCCTCTTAGTGACCTCTAGGTATTTTTTCCTGACAGTGTCTCAGAGCCTTGCGTCCCAGCCTAACATGTGCTCTGCACTGTTTGAAAGCCTTGTCCTCTCTCCCAGTTGCTGGCACCCAGAAATGAAAGGAAATGCATCATGGTAGACTAGCATATTTCTAGATTTGATTTCATCTCATCATGAATGATTGATGGAGTAGTTACATGGATAAGACATGTCACAATGATGAATGAGATGAACAACGAGAGCAGGCTAGAAAGCTTTCTTGAGGTTGGATGAACACGTGAAGAATACCAAGTAGAAAGAGAAGGAGACACATGCATATTCATGAACACTCCAGTGAACACCAAGACCATTGAAGACTCCACACACCCTGCCATGCAGACGTGAAACTATGGTACACCACAAGCACACTCATCACTCAATAGCACAAGAGCAAGAGACGAACAACACAACCAGCATGTGCATACCAGTAGTGTCATGTCAAGTTGTGTCATGAGTCACCTTGCCCGCATCATTACTTTGGGTCATAACTTTGTAATCAACGTAATGTATCATGGAAGTCCAAGAGTCCCACAGTTGAAGTCAAAGTGTTATGTAAGTCAAACAGTCATGAGGGATGTCGAACATTCGCAGGGGTCAATTTCACCCAGGGTTATATTTACCCCTCATTTTTACATGAAAAGGAATTTTCACCTTGGCTCCTCCCACACAACCTTGAGAGTTCGTAGCATTATCTTTGAGTGGTGAGAAGTGGCTCTAATGCCCCACTATTAGGGTTAGTAATGTATGGTGTATGGATGCTTCATGGAACTTTCTCTTAATTCATAAGCATGTTAACATGCAAGAACATTTTCGCACATGTATTGTATTTGTTTGTAAGACTATTTTTTGGACGCTTGTAATGCATGTTTCTTTAACCCATACTAAGATAGTTGAACTATTTCAGTTGTTTTAGTGCATATGTTGTTAGACATGTGTTGTATCAGTTGATAACGATGTCCCACCCATGTGCAATATTTCAGCAAACACCAGATAGACTCATTCTTGTAAACTTTTTATATCGATCTTCGCACTGGTGTGAACTACTCCACTGGGTGTTGTACGTGTTATATGTTCACTCTTTTCTTGTGAATGCCACATCCGCTTGGACCACTAGAAGATGTGCAGATCCTACTATGTTGTGTGTCTCAAATAGAGTTGAAACTATTCCCTTTTGACTTGAGACTCACTCTCACCCCCTCCCTTTGCGATGAAAGAACTTTGACATAAGCTACACTAAGGACTCACCGGCCACATGAACCTCATTGTTTGATGACTAAGTATACCACTCTCAAGTGCTGACAAGAAAGAGCTAAGGCATAATTTTAAGATAATGGCAACCGAGCCATCATACCGGATGAGACTCCTACACCAAACAATGTGGGGTCTAGTTGGGACTTCATACTGGGGAGATCCCCTGAATGTTCATGGGTCCAACATCATCAACAAAAGGAAAAAGAGTTTAAAAAATATTCTCAATATTTTTATGCATTTTTAAATAGTAATCTCGATAATTTTTCATACAATTTATGACTATCTAAATTATATAATTAAAAACCAATAATCAAACATATGTGTTCATATATTAATCAGAATGATATAACTAAATTTCATATATAAAATGTTATTAAAATTAATTAATGATGAAAGAATTGAATTATTTTTATAAAACATTAGAAAAATAGAATCATAATGACATAACTAAATTTAATATATAAAATTTTATTAAAAAAAATTAATGATATTCTATTTGGGGTAGCTCAATTCACCATGGCTATGGAAATGAATTCTTACGAAACCGAAAGTTTTGGATTCAAATCCTGTGTTATCCCCTGATCTAGGTGAGAATTTGGACATGATGAAGATGTAGTCCTACCAAGCCTACAAAAAACAATATTTAATTAACGGTGAAAGAATTGAATTCTTTTTATAAAAGGTTAGTAAAATATAATTTTTTGGATTAGGTAAATATTGTATTGCTTTCAGTATAAATCTCCTACATGTTTATAGACATTAAACTACCATTTGGAAAATCATGATAGAGTAATATAGGCATGAGTATTTTATTAAAATTATTATATCGTTTATATAAGAATATGATCTTGAGGTTATGACAAAAACTAATAAATGAAATTTAACTAAAAGAAGCAAGGATATGCCCACTTAATTTTAAGAAGCTAAAAATATCCACAATGTAAATCATCATTTAAGTAGTCAATGTTGCCATAAAGGCGGGTTTTAGGTTGTGTTCCTCCTCGTAGTTGTTGTTGTGAAAACCCATAATATGAAATAATTTTAATTTTTGTTTTTTTAGGCTAAAATTGAGATTTTGTTTCCCAATTCCACAGTCTCCATCCATAGGGAATGTTGAGTCTCACTACACTCTACCATAATTTCTCCCATATTGGTTTTAATTAGCCATTAAATATCTATTGTTGGCATGCATTGTATGTCAATAGTCATATACATTTCTTGACATTCTCTTCCATTTTAGTATTTTAGAGGAACTGATGCTCAATGTGAGCCTCATATTTATCCATGTCCTTCTTCTCTTTAGATGCTCAAGAGGTATGATCCTAGAGCTAGGCTATAGAGGCTTCCACATTTACTTGGGATCATCTATTTAGGAGATTTCTTGTTCCTTTTCTTATTTGATGAGTGTAATTGTATCCATGATGAGATATGCTGGGAATGATGTTGGGAACAAGAATGAAGATGGATGCAACTAGAGCAGAGAGGAATAGATTGTAACACCATCCTCCCACATTTACAAAATTTAACCGGACCACTAGCGTAAAACGTGACGAGAGGATACTATGATCTGATTCAACTGCCCATGTATAGTTAAGGGAGTGGAACAAACAAAACACAACCAATGTAGGCTTACAGACATCCTAAATAACCTCCAAGAGCCAACCAACCTTTCCAAGAGACCAACCCCTAAGACAGCTTAACATTTTACTAACATAGAGCCTCAATCTCTCCCATGACATGGGCATGCGTGTGACTATTACCCTTCAACCTCTCTCACAACAAGGGTGCGAAAGCAACCGAGGACTTTTTCAGCTAGTTCTGAGCCTACAACCTCAGATTATGTGCCACTTTTTCAGGGCCACCACCCAAAAATTCTTGAAACCATTAGGAATGGAAAGTAGAATTGAAACAATGATGCTAAAGAAAACAATTGAACAAAAACTTGGTTGAACCCCTACTATCCCTCACAGGGATTTCATCAAACATGTTACAAATATGCATTCCACATGTCATAACAACATATCTGAGCATAGGGGTTTCATACTTTTCTCAGAATCACTAAGAAGCATTGATGCCTTATCACATTAGCTACATTATCATCTATTAGGCCATATATTAATTTTTCATTCATTTACAAATGAAAACAATATGAGATCCATACATCATGACTTTCATAAAACATACTCATAACCAACATATAACCAACATAAATACTAAGGATACAACAACCATAGATCCAGATATAAATTAGTACATTTACACATGAAACACCAAAGGAAAGAAACTCTTATTAATGAATGAAAAATCCATCCAAGTATGGAACTTCCACGAACCAGCTGACCATAGATTGGTCAAGCCAACTCTTTCTTTCAGCCAATAACCCCTATGTCATATTTCAATCATGAATGTGGGACACATAACCAAAACTCAACCAGGGCTTCTGAATTCTACACCACCTCACCCTCATCAATAGAACTAGGCTTTCCTATAATCCACACCAGATTGTTAGGCCCTAAACAAGCATAGATTCCACTAGATTTGTCTACCTACACCATGATGAATTTTCTTGTCTCCTAGTCTCTAGGCTTTAATGCAATCCACACAGGATCATTAGGTGGTAACCGAGACCCCACCCTCCAAGATTTACCATATATCATGCCATTCACTGACCAAATATTGCTAGGCGTAATCGATGACACACACCTCTAGGCTTTACTGTATATCCTTCCATTCATCAGTTGAGGATTCCTAGGCCCACCGAGGTAATATAAAATCAGGATTTACCGCAACCCAAAACATGGTTCAGGAGTTATTAGGCCAAGGCTTTACGATAATCCATAGTATGATTGGGGGACCACTAGGCCATGTGTTCTTTCTTTTAGAGACCACCTCACTCAGTTTCGAATCCATCTGAAAATCCATCTCAAGTGAAACATGAGAACGCCATCATACCTTGACTATCTCGAAATGGCAAGGCAAGCGTGAAGAACATTGCCATACCTGGAAAAACCCATGCCAATGATAGCAAGAGCACTAAGAACACACGTGCATAAGCATGCATGACAAAAATAGCTAGGAAATCACACATGAAAATCATACCTACAAATAATCTCATTGTAGTTGCTTGATTCTACTATTCCTTGCTCGATCATGACTTTCCTTTGCGTTATATTTTTTTCGTGATCCAATGTTGAAGTGCAGCAAGAAAACAATTTCGGGAATTTTCAACTCTAAAATGGGCCTTCTAATGAAATTATAAAATAATAGTGGAAATAATAAAATAATATTAGATTACATCATCAAATTTTAGAGGGAAAGAATAAAATACTACTTTTTCAACTCGTATTTTGAACTTATCTCGTTATGGGTTTACTCAAATTTCAAGTTGAAACACTTGTTGGGTGAAAAATTTGATTCCTCATCCAAGGAGTTACCATGTTTGATGATTTTGATGGAACCTACTACACAAAAAATGAGAAATACATGAAAAACATGATTGCAATAATGTTTTTTCATATATTTCTAATTTTTCATGTAGTAGGGTCCATCAAAAGTATGCAACATGGGTAATCCTTGGATGAGAAATTGAATTGTTTGTCCAACGAGTACTCCTACTTGAAATATGAGTAAAATCTTAGGGAGATAAGTTGAGAATATGAGTTGAAAATGTAGTTTTATGATTTTATTATCTTTTAATCTGTTTACTTTTTCACTCTAAAAATGGTGAATCATCCCCTATGGTTGACATCATCATCTTGAATCCTATTGGTTCTTATAAAGTTTATTTTGGTTGTACATTTTTCTTAGGAGGCCAATTTTACAACTCAAAATTCCCCTAATGTCTAAGTTTCCAAGAGTGTGTGTTAGAGAGAGAATAGGGAGAGAGCTCCAAAACTAAACTGGAAAAAGGTACTAACTAATCCTCAGAAGACATTTTATTAATAATGCCTCTATTTTCTTCAATTTCCATTATTTTCCCTCATTTTTCGCCTCACATGCAACCTGTGACCTTTCAGCTTCCTTTTCTCTTGATTTCCATTCTTTTAATAAATAAAATGACAATTAATTCCTCATGTCTTTCCAAAGCCCTTGTCATTTTGTTTTCCAAATTCCTTGGCCATAATAAACCAAATGACCACCCACACTAGGATTTTTTTCCCAACATGCATCTTGGAATAAGTGTACCATAACCATGGTTATTATTTTTCCTTTTTTTTTTAACTTTTATTACATGGAATTTTTAAAAATGATGTTAAACAACCCCCCCCCTTGGGGAACAACCATCCTTGATGTTCAAAGACACCTACAACAAAAAAACTATTGAAAGCAAAACATACTACCTATGGAGATTTATAACTTAGCTCATTAATTGCAATATTTACAATTATCAACATGATGAGAAGCAAACTGACATGACAACATAACAACATGACAACCATAATAATGTGACACCCATATTAATTATTGGGCCCTTATACCACAACTCATTGTGGTATTCACATTCATATACATACTTACATATACCAAAACATCACGCCAAAACATATGCCAAAAACATTCGCTCAACCAGCAAATAAGGAATGATAGATAGCCTGCATCTGACTTGCCATCTCCCATATAGCTTCATTGGACCCAGAGTGCTTCAACTGCACTTTATCTTGTTCTATTGCTTGGTTTGGGAGAATGAGAATCTTTCTATGCAATATACATGAGGTTCTGATAAAATTATCCATCTAGCTCCACTTGTAATCAAGACCAGTCAATCACATGATCAACATGTTTAACATACTTCTTATGTAATGGCACATGGAAAACATGATGTTTTCTCACTGTCAAAGGGAGTGCAATTTGATAGGATACTGGTCCAATCCTTTCAGGAATCTTGAAATGTCCACAAAGTCGAGGTGCCATCTTGGTAGATGATCTAATCCCCAAGGATATATTCTTGGTTTTGATACACAAGTACACATATTCCCCAACCTGAAGCTCCTTAAACGAATTGTTCCAATTTTCATAATTTTTCTTCCTGTCAAGTGCTACCTTTACATTCTTCTTTATTGCCTACATTTCCTATTCCATCTCTACCAACATATCTGATCCAATCAACGCCCTATTGACTGGATCACTTCAACTAATGGGAGTATTACAACTCTGGCCATACAATGCCTCAAACAAACTCATCCTTAAAGATTTATCATACCCATTGTTGTAAGTGAACTCAACCAGTGGAAGATACTCTTTCCACATTCATTGTGATCCATCACATACATACTCAATATCTCCTCCAATATCCTATTGACCCTCTCTTTCTGTTCATCCGTCTACGCATGATAAGTTTTGTTGAACTCCAAATTCGTCCTCAAACCTACAAACAAATCCTTCCAGAATATAGAAGTGATCTTAGCATCCTTGTTTGGTGCAGTCTTATTTAGAACACCATACAAATTGACCACATATTGAATGAAGACATGTGCTACATTACTATATGAATAAGTAGACTTCATTGGAATGAAGTGTGATACCTTTGTTAACTTGTCAACAACAACCATGACAGAATCATACTACCTAGATGTCCTTGAAAAACATGTGATAAAATCCATGGAAATTACCTCCAATTTCCACTATGGAATCAAAATCGGTTGTAAAATTCCATGTCAGTGCTTACACTCTGCCTTTAGCTACTGACAATCCAAGCATATAGCCACAAACTCTGCCACATCCTTCTTCAGATTTGGAAAATAATAAAACTTCTTCACTAATGTCAATGTATTTTGATATCTTGGGTGACCTGAATAGGATTTCACATGAAACTCTCTCAAGATAGTCTTCTTTATCTCAATAGTACTTGATACATATATCCTGTCCGTAAATATAATCAAATCATCTATTGTAAGATAATAGTCGACATCCTCACCACTTGTATTCTGTTGTAACCTATGCATGATCTCCATGTACTTGTGATTCTACTGACTTTATTATAAAATCTGATATTGTAAGTTTGTCCCATAAGAACTCATAGATTCTATATGATTCACATGTACTCTCCTACTAAGAGAATCTGCAACCCTCTTCTCTTTACCCTTGATGTACATGATCTCAAATTGAACTCACAGATTGTGGCCAATCATATAGCTTACCTGACATTCGAATGCAACTGATTAAACAAGTATCTCAACCAATTGTGATCACTCATCAATACAATGTTGGAAATAATACTGAGAGGGGTGGGTGAATCAGTATTATCAAATCAATATAAATTTTTCATTTTCATACTCAAATTCATATACGATACTTCAGTTAAGGCAAACCGCATGTATAGGCAACTATGTGTAATGCAACAAGCATATATCCAGTAAACTTATGATTTAGTTAGTTGATCCTCAATGAGTGCATCAGAACATTATTAACCATATGAACAGTAAATAGGAGCAGTAAAATAGAACATATCATCAACATAAGTAACACACATGAACACCATGTAGAACCAATACCTTGGACCTAATACCTGGGGTCAACACTTCGGACCAAATACCACGGACCAATACCAAAACACCATGGACCAAATACCACGGACCAAAACTTAGATTTCCAACAGGTAGGTGCCTTTCCTTCTGTGAACCTGCATATGTATGTATACGCGCCTTTTTTTCTTCTCACCCGCGTGTATACGTACTTTTATCAAGGTTAACATGCGTATATATCTCTCTTGACCTGTTGTACTAAGATATGTCCTCTCATTGATTTGCCACAAAGGACAACACCTGTATCATACCTCTAAGTAAGTTTCCATCCAGGAAAACACATGTATCATAATGCAAATAATCTCCCCCTTTGGAATTGATGGCAACCACCATACCAAGTCACTCTTCCCCTTTGACATCAAGGGCAAAGGGTAGACAAAAAAGTTTTCTCCCTCTGCTGTCCATACTCCCCCTGAGTACCTACTGAAATATATGATTGAGCTCTCCCTTTTTATATGCCAAGATGTACTGATCCGTCCATGCTCCCCCTGAGCACATGCAAGGTTTGCAAAAGCATAACATGACTCTATACATCAATCTCCCAACCAAGTGGGAATACACCATTTTTAGACTCATCAACCCAACCAAGTGGGAATACACCATTTTTAGACTCATCCACCCAACCAAGTGGGGATATACCAAATGTTTATACATGACTCAACAACAAGAACTATTACATCATCCATCCCATGCATAGTGGGGTAACAAAGTACATCATATGAACTCACAAAGACCAAGGACCTAAACAAGACCATGATAGTTATCAGCGACCATCATACACCATATGATCTACACCATAAACATCTTAAACTGTAATCCATTCTCTTGGTTAATCAACAATCAGTAGCAAGATGTGTCAATAAGCATCATCACCAAGGAATTCTAACCATAATGTCAACAATGCATTATTCAAAGCATATGCTCCCCCTGAGCCTGTGACAACCATCATATACTACGACTAAACCATTTCCTGAGTCTGTTCTACTACTTTTCTTCAGAGCTCCATATACGCAACTATGCAGCCTATGATTCGCGTATATACACAACTTACCTTTATTCTATCAGCGTATGCAAGATGGAATACTGAAGGTCTACACTTTTAGTTTCCCCTGTGTCTGTTATGTCAGCTAATTGAGTTATGTCACACCTTTCTGTCTCTAATTCCGTCTTCTTCAATACCTGGAATTGTGATGATGCATAATCCTCTTGCTTTGGAGTTTGAATTTTGCTCCTGCATTCCCTTGCTTTATGTACAAACTTGTTACATGCATAACATCTTAGATGCTTCATGTTCCTTCTATTGTAATCAATTGCTTTGTGGCAAAACATATTGCAAGCAAAACAATATCCTTTGAAGTACCTGGAATGTGATGATCTTGTGTGACGGTCTTGAACCATTCTACTTCTGCATCTGGCTGCAACATGTCCAAGATTATGACATACATAACATTCAACATTATTCAATCGTCTATCACTTCCATAGTTAGGATTAAAGGATTTTCTTTGAGGAATTTCTTTCCTTGGCTGTTGATGAGGTTGTCCTCTCATCTCCTTGTTGAGCATTTCAGAATTCTCATTAGGGTTCCTTGCCTCACCTTGTGAGCTAGATTCACCTTCAACAGATTCATAAAAGCATAAGACCAGTTTTCATAGTAGGGGATCTTTTACTACCAAGAATGTCATCCAAAATCTTAGTACTATCTTGAAATCATAACAGTTTATCCTTTTCTTCTAATTTACTTTTTAAGATATTTACCTCAACCTGCTGTTTTTCTTCCTTTTCTAGATATTCCTTCCTTATGTTTTCTTCAGCTTTTCTTCCTTCTTCCACTTGATGCCTTAATTCGATCACTTCATGTTCTTGTTCTTCAAGAGCTTCTTTATTCTGCTTCTTTTATTCTTTAAGATCTTCTTTTAGAGAGAGGAAGTTTAATTCAAGTCTCTGAATTGTTATGCTCTGATCTTTTACTACGTCCTGCAATTGCTCCCTTACACTTGTTACTGACTCCAATTGTTCTTTTAATCTGGTAACTTCTTTTGGTTCTAAGTTCTTATTTTCATATGCCATGAGAAGTCTAATGTCTTCATCACTATTGGATGAGTCATTAATTTTATCATGGATATAATAACTTCTATTACCTTCCTCAGACATCTTTCCTTTGTTATGAGGGCATCTAGCAGTGTAGTGACCAACTCTACCACATGAAAAACATTTGAAAGGTAGCTTACCTTTGAATCTTCAGATCCCCGTTCAAGATTCTTGACCAAATTTACCTCATCTTCTCCTTCTGAAATGTATCTTGATTCATTTGCTGACACTTCGAATGCAGCTTCTCTCATATCTAATGGTCCTCCTTTTCTCATCTCAAAAGCAGTTAGGATTCTGTGAAGCTGCATCATAGTGATTTTTTGTAGATAATCCTTTTCTTCTATGGCAGACACTTTGGATTCAAATTTAGTAGATAGGGATCTTAAGACCTTTTCAACTAAGACAACTTCCTTAATTTCTTCACCCAAATTTCTCATACAATTGACAATCTCATCTATACGTAGAAAGTAATTAGCTATGCTTTCATTACTATGCTTCTTAAGATTTTCATACCGTATTCTGAGAGTTTGAAGCTTTGCTCCTTTTACCTGTTCATCTCCTTCGTAACTTAGAATGATTTTGTCCCATATTTCTTTGGCTGATTTGAAATGCATGACCTTGACAAATTCTGATTGTGACAAACTTCCCAATGAGACATAACAGCTTTGACATTGAGTTCATATTGCTTTCTCTCTACTATATCCATAGGAATTGCTGATGGATATGTGTATCCTCCTTCCACGATTTCCAAAACATCCATTCCAATTGATTGTAGATATGTTGTGGTTATTATCTTCCAGTAGACAAAGTTGCTCCCGTCAAAGATTGGTGGCGTGATGGATGCCTCTCTTTCTTGATTATCCATTCTGATGGATCTTTCCTTCAAGTGATCAAGATTCTTCTAAAGGACCTGCTCTAATACCAATTGTTGGAAATAATACTGAGAGGGGGGGTGAATCAGTATTATCAAATCAATATAACTTTTTCATATTCATACTCAGATTCATATAAGCTACTTCAGTTAAGGCAAACCGTGTGTATATGAAACTGTGTGTAATGCAACAAGCGTATATCCAGTAAACTTATGATTCAGTTAGTTGATCCTTAATGAGTGCATCAGACCATTATTAACCATATGTACAGTAAATAGGAGTAGTAAAACAGAACAGATCATCACACATGAACACCATGTAGAACCAATACCTTGGACCCAATACCTGGGGTCAACACTTCAGACCAAATACCCTAGACCAAAACTTAGATTCCCAACATGTACATGCCTTTCCTTATGTGAACCTGCGTATGTATGTATATGCACCCTTTTTTCTTCTCACCCATGTGTATATGCACTTTTATCAAGGTTAACCTGCGTATATCTCTATCTTGACCTGTTGTACTAAGATTTGTCCTATGATTGATTTGCCACCAAGGACAACACCCGTACCATACCTCTAAGTGAGTTGCCATCAAGGACAACACCTGTATCATAATGCCAACATACAAACCTCCTGCCAAGAAGATAGTGCCTCCACATCACCAACGCATGGATTATCACTCCCATCTCAATATCATGTGTCAGATAATGTTGCTCATGCTTATTTAGGTTTTTTGATACATAACATACTATATGTCCCTCTTGGCTAAGGAATCAACCAAGTCCTCTCTTACAAGCATATGTACACAAAAATTCTTTGTCTAGATCTGTAAACTTTAACACTGGAACATTTTTCAGCAATTGCATCAACCACTAAAAGCTTGTTACACATTCCTATGTCCATTAAAACTTACTACCTTTCCTTCGCAATGATGTAATCAAATAAGAAATGCAAGAGAAGTTCGTAATGAACATCTTATAATAGCCTGCTAACCCCTTGAATGATCTTACTTCATCCACATTTCTAGAAGCTGACCAATCTATGATATCTCTTATCTTCTCTCGATCCATTATTATGCCTTCCTTGGAAACAACATCTCCCAAGTAATTTACCTCTATCTAAATGAAACTTCATTTGCTAAGCTTGGCATACAACTAATGCTGTCTCAGTAATCTCAACATTGTTGTTGAGGTTTCAACATGCTCTTCTTCTTTATTAGAATATATCAAGATGTCATCAATGAAAAAAATAAGAAACTTGTCCAAATAAGGATGCAACACACTATTCATCAATCACATAATAGTAGCTGGAGAATTAGTCAAACCAAATGGAAATACAATAAACTCATAATGCATGTACCTGGTCTAGAACATTTTCTTATATATGTCCTCTTCCTTAATGCGTACATGATGATATCTAGATCTCAAGTCAATCTTCGAGGACATCTTTGTTCCCTTGAATTGATCAAACAAGTTGTCAATCCTTGGAAATAGATACTTGTTCTTGATTGTTACCTTGTTCAACTGGTTGTAAACAATTCATAACTTGAGAGTATCATACTTCTTCTTCACAAAATATATCGGTGCACCCAAAGGCAACAAACTTGGCCTAATTTATCGCTTGTCAGACATTTCATTCAACTGCAACTTCAATTCCACTAAATATGGTGTGTTCATCTTCTAAGGTTCCTTCAATGTGGGTGTTTGCCCTAGTACCGATTCAATAGAAAATTCCATTTCTATGGGACATGACAAATCTAAAATCTTTGTCAGAAACACATCCTGAAATTGCTACAAGATCAGGTACCTACTCAATAGCTCTGCATCATCAAATTCCTTACCTTTATCACTGTAAATGTGCACCACAAGTAACACACACCCTTTTCTATGACTCCTCCTTTCCTGCATATCTGTCACCATTCTAACTGATGTCACCTTCTTCTTTCCCTGCAAGATTCTTTGTTCTCCATTCTCATCCAAGTACTCAATGGATTTTTCATAACAATCCACTTTGGTCATACTGAGGGTGTTGGAGCAACCAACATTAAGGGGATATCCCTGATGTGAAGTCCTAATTTGACCTCACACCATTTGGTGTAGGAGTCTTATCCCAAATAAAAGCTTGGTTGCCGAATTCTTAAAGATTTACCTTGGCTCTAACTATCAGCAAGGGTTAGGGGTGTAAATGTATCTTTGAAAATGAAGGGGGTGTGCCTGCTGAGCATTCAGATGCAACTTTGTCAATGTTGTTCTACTATAGAGGGGGGAGAAAAGTTAGCCTCTAAGTGAGAGGTAATACTACTACCCAGGAAGAGACACTAGAAGGGTCCTTCTAACATCCAAGGGAATAGTCCATAGTAGATGCGACAGTCGTTACAACCAATAAATGAATAAATATCTATTTAATATCCCATGGAATAGTACACAAGGATGGGACAACAATAAAAACCATTACAACACATTGTCAATAAGATAAGCACTAAAATAATAAAAATAGTTCAACTATCTTAGTAAATGTGAAAGCAAACATGAAATACAAACATCCACAAAATTGTCTTACAAACATTCATACTACATGCATGAAGAAACTGCTAGCCTTGAAGTCTTTAGTTATTAAGTAAAAGTTCCAAGACACATGTTTACAATTTACATCACTAGCCCCAATAGTGGAGTATTGGAACCACTCTTCACTCCTCAAAGAACTATTTGATCTCTCTAATCCCTTACAGGAGGACCCGAGGTGAAAAGTCCTTTTCTCATACAATGAGGGATTATATATAACTAGGGTCAAATCTTTGAATACCCTAGTAATTGTTTGACCTCCTATGACTTTTCAACTTACATGACTTTACATTCCATATCTGTCCTTTGCACTTCCAGTTTACAATACCATTTGAGTAAAATATACATGACCCACAATAACGATGTGGCATATGACCACTCATGACATGACATGACACTGCTAACATGGATTGGTTGATGATGTGGCAATGTCGAGTCACTGTTGATGTTAAGTGTTGGATGTATTCTTGAAGATGCTCTCTCTTCACCTCCATATGTCTTGGTGATGTAGAATCGTCAATGATCTTTAGTCTTGGATGGTGGTCGCAAACGTGTGTCCCTTTTCTTTCTCTTGATTTATCAACTTGTGAGTTCAACCACAAGAGAGTCTGTAGAAATTATTCATTCCTTCTTCTCCTTCTCCATCATCCTTCCATGACATGATAGTGTACCTGTTCCTGTAATTCACTCATGACAAGATGACATCAATATGAAAACCCCAGTCTAAGATGATGCATTCTGATCAACCAACTAAGCCTCGAACAGGTTGGGAGGAGGGGCTCAATGATTGTACATTGCCAACTTCTAATAGCCAGGGAAAAATTCTAAAATCATAGACTATGCAGTGCGTAGATTAGGGAGGCCTAAAGGATAAGACTACGTAGATTCTATAGCCATTGTAGCCATGCTAAGGGAATGGACACTAGGAGAGACAACTAAGAAATTTTGTGTGTCAAGGCACAATGGGATTTTTTGAAAGTGCATAGTTCAAGAATTCATGGGATGAGCTTAAGGCTTGAAGATGTGAAGTTTGAAGTTCAAGTGAGGGTGGAGGACATAACTACATAATTTTCGGGGGTCAAGGTTAAGCCTTTGGCATAGAAATTGAATAGTGAAGCAGCCCTGGGAGATAGGGACTATGCATTGCGCAGTATAAAGAAGCAAGGTCATAACTTAGAGGGTTCAGATTGCATAGTGCGTAGTTCAGTTGGGGCTCGGTGAAGCTATGTTTCTCGGTTAGGAAGGTTTTCCAGAAATTGCTAAGTGTGTGATGGGTGATAAACTATGATGAAATTTGATTGTGATAACACACTTAGCATAATTTAATGACACAAAAACATAGATCATCTAAACACATGACAAATAATTTCCCTCCATGTCACTTCCTTATGAAAGGATATGACAAGTGTGACAATTAAGATATACATTGGGACGACCATGATGTCACTTGTGAAATAATGCTCAGGACTTTGTGTATGGGTGTGCTAGATGCTTACATGGTTATAACAAGTCATATACACAAAGATAGACCTTTGAAACTATCATAATAGGCTTGCAAAAATTCCATGATGGCCCAAAATTCCAAAAGATAATACTTAACTCAACATTCAAAAGGGAACAAAGAACTACAAGAAATCTCATGAAATAAGCTTCAATGTTTGTGACAATAATGTAGAAGACCAAGGAAGGCTCCAAAATTGCATGTAAGCCAAAAATTTCGAGTGTGTTGTAGCAGATACAACACTTGGCAACGGACTAGTTGAACTCCAACTTCTATCTCTTGGTTAACTTATTTTGTGCAAGGCCTTAATTCTTCAAGGAGTATTGATTCATCGTCTAGATTACTTTGGCCTTCCCACTCACCCCACGAATAGACATAGTCCCTTATTTACCTTCTCGGTTGAACAAAACATAATATTCAACTATTTAATGTTTCAAGTTGGGAATGGTAGTGTATCTCGAGAGCTTAATATTTTTAGAGTATGTTTTTTCTTCTCTGGTATTTCTCCACTACTAGTAGCCCTGGAAAGTACAACGACAGCGTCGCACAGGAACATAAACATTTTACTACTGCCAGCAAGCCTAGATAATACCCCGGTGGAGTTTCTTGATTCACCTCTCTTCCTAAGAAGCATTTATCCTCTTTTTCCTTTATTTATTTATCTAAAGAGAATTGTGCATTGATACTTAATTATTTCAAGGTAAAAGAGGGATCTTCACTTATTGAGAGAAAAAGAGGTTGTTCCTTCATAGAAGCATATAGAGACCTCTAATTTAGGTTTTCTCATTTATATTTTCGCCCCTCTTCATTCATACTAGTTGGATAATCTTGAAAGCACCAAAACATAAAAACCGAGTATGAGGTTTATGGACTAGACATGGGTTCACGATTGGACCAAAAACTCTCCTTACGGATGGATCGCATTTTCCCTCACAAAAGGAAGATCGACCAAAGGCTAGCCAAATGTTGAAGTGCCACAAGACTCTTTATAGTTTGGCGACACACATGCTTAGAAACCACAACATTTTCATGCACAACATTTATTCACATAACGGAAACCAAAACAGAAATCAAGCAACAAACAAACAACAAAGAAAATACTATGTTCATAGTGTAGGGCACAACCGTAGATCTTCATTGAAAATATTTTTTTAAGTCTTCGCCATTTACAAGGAGAGACTCAATTTTCTTGTTAAGTTATTGAAGATGATAAGTGTGTTGGCCAAAATTTTCATTCACCTTGAATGGCCCAATCGATAGGGACTGAAATGTATCGTGTTTTCCTTTTTCCTCATTAGATTTATCCCACTTTAAGACTAAGTCATCCAGACTGAAGTTGTTTTTCCTACACACTTCTTGTCAAAACTACCTCTTAATACGATTATGGTCAAGCAGATTTTTTATTTTTCTTTCAACATTTATTCCTATAGTTTATAAAGGGTATCCATCCTACATTGTACTAACAAACATGGATTTCCTTGGTATTCTTATGAGACTTAGAGAGAAGGTAAGTAGATGTTGGGTGGGAATATGGCTTCTTTTCCATACATCAAGAAGTAAGTGGAGTTGTTCAGGGAAGGTTTCAACGTGACTTGGTCAGCCCATAAGACATTTACAAAAGTGGAGTGTTAGTTTCGGTACTCAAAGAACATGTTCTTTTTTATAATGTGGATTAGGATCTTATTCGTGGAATCAACAAGACAATTCCCCTACGGATAATAATTAGTTGAATGTTTCTATATGATACCATTTTCCAATGAAAAATCATAAAGTCTTAGGGCTGAAAAGTATATTGCATTGTCGAAAACAAGTGAAGTAGGAATGCCAAACTTGGAAATGATGTTTTGCTAGAGAAACATAATGAATTTCTAATTATTCACTTGTTTGAGTGGAACTTCTTCTATCCACCGCGTGAATTAATCTATGGTAGTTAGGATGTAGTGGCGCTGCTTTGATTAATGTGGGGAAATATCCCCAATAATGTCCAAGCCCACTATTGAAAGGGTTCTTCCACTACAATGGGTTGCAGTGGGGTAGCTAACTTCTTATTTCTGCTAGCACACCTTTGATAGACCAGACACTTGGGGCCATAAGCATGAGAATCTATGAATAATTTAGGCCAGTAAAACTTGGCCCGCATAACCTTATGCACTATTTTGTATCCTTCGAAGTGTTCCATAGCTCGTCCATCATGGAGATCACGTAATAACTTTTATGAATCATTTGCTTCCAAACACCTGAGTAGTACATTGTTGTGCTGCTTTCTAGACAACACCCTATGCACCAACTGATAGGATAATGATTTAAGTATGAGTTCCCTCTTCTACATTGTGGAAAAGTGGGAGGGAATTATGTCATGCTCAAGGTATTTGAAGACATCTTTAGACAAACAGTTTGCGCTAGTAGTGGGGGATGCTTGCTTAATGTTGTACATCTTAATTTCATGCTCCCATCTTGAAAGATATTTTTCTTCATCCTTCGATTTTATTTCTTTTGATGCTAGTCAGAAAAGACCATGGCCCTTGATTGTGTGAACTGGCTTGATTTCTTGATCATATTCTTGCAACCTGTTCATCCAGTTTTCTCTCCTTTCACCCAGTTCGTGTTGAAGAAGTAGTGATCTGACTGCTAGGTGAGGGACATAGATAACACAATTATTTTTCAATAGATATGGTCGTAAATTATTTACTGCCTTATCCAGTGCCTAAGCTTATTTTTCCACGATGAGTTAGTTAAGCTTTGGTCCTTGCAGACTTGTGCTCATGAAGAAGATCAACAACTCACTGTTTAGTTCATCCTTCTGAGTGAGTACAACGACGCGAGAAGTGTTAACATAAAAAGTGTAGAGAAACAAATATATAGGTAAGTTTGGGCTATAATATATGGGTGCTTCTACTGTAGCCTTATTAATACAAGAAAGCATGTCCTTTTCCCTTCTATCCCATTTATAAACTACATCCTTCTTCACCATCTCATGTATTAGCTTGATAACCTGATCATAGTCACAGATGAACTTGCGGAGGAAATTGATTTTCCCCAAGAAGCACTGTATGGCCTTCTTATTGACTGGGAGGGGAATCTGCATGATGGTCTTGACCCTGCCTGGTTCTACCTTAATCCGATTCTTAGCCATACATGGCCCACGAAATTTCCTTAAGACACTACGAAAATACTTTTCTTGGATTTAATGATATCTCATACTTGCAAAATCACTCAAAAATATTCTTTACATGGCATATGTGGTATGACCTCTATTTGGAGAACACCCTTACATCATAAATATGGACCACTATGCTACAACCAATTAGTCCATGGAAACAAGTGTCCATAGCATATTGAAATGTTGAACCAGTGTTGATTAGGCCAAATGGAATTCATCCGAATGACAACATGCCCCACTTTGTTCTGAACATGGTTTTAAGTGTGTTAGGATCTACGACCAGAACCTTGTTGTATCTAATATAAACATCTAACAAAGAAAACATTTCACACCCCAATATTATTTTTAATATTTGTTCCATGGATGACACAGGGTAGTTATCTCGATTGAGATTTTAGAAATATACACACAGGAGGATTTCCCTCGACTTCCTCCTCACGAGGACCAAATTTGACACCCACATTGAGTGCTGCACTCTCTACATGATTTTAGCGTCCAAAAAATTTCTCAACCCTTTATGAATAAGAGGCTCATGGATTAGATGTACTTTCCTCAAGTTTTGTTTGAATGGCTTGGCCCCTTCCTTTATTTGTATCACATTTTGGATCATTCACATGTCATATGTTTCAAGATCATTGTATGTCTACATGAACACATCTTGGTACTGCTTGACTAAGTGGATACAGGTTTATCACTGTTGTGGTGTCCTACAAGTACTGAGATTGATCTGATTGGCATACTTCATATCTTTTCTCTGTTTCCAAGTTAATTTACTCATGCCACAGTGTGGAACTATGGGTCTTAGCATTGATAGGTCCTTAGAAGCAATTTTGCAGATCATACAACTTCTCTAACAATACCACACCCTTAGGGGTGACGTTTCCTTTGCTTGTACTAGTTGCATCTTGCAATCCCTTTTTGTGTTCTCACTTAGTGATCACTGCGTCTTTGAACACATCAGTGTTCGCCATGAAGGACAATATCTGCTAGTCATCATCAAAAACACATAAATTAGTGATATTGTTGGGGACATAACTCTTATAAAAAATTTAAACAGTTAATTCATCCTTCAATGGTGACAACCTAGCAGCAAAATTTGCTAATCCGTTTGCAACTGCCTTACACATTATTGGGACAAAAATAATATTAAAATCTTAGAAATGTGCAATGAAATTCCATACATCTTGTTGATAACTTCTAATATGAGGTGACAAACGATATATGGTATTGTGTACCTGACGCACTAGTATTTCTGAGTCACCTACTGCTTTTAGGATGGAAGGATTGAGTTCAATGGATCTTTGTAAGCCAAACATAAGTTCTTCCTACTCTACAATGTTGTTCATGCATTCAAATTCTAAGTGGTTAGAGAACAAATGCTTTCTTTGGGGTGGGTTCATAAACTCAAATTCTAAGCCGCTAGAGATCAAGGGCTTTCTTCGGAGCGGGTCTATTAAAACACAACTAGCTCTAGAGCCCTCCTGCATTTCGGAACCATCGAAGTACAGAGTCCAAATATCATATGTATAGGGACTGGAAACTACACTAGTACTACTACAACTACTACTAACTGTACAAAGGTCATTATCACTATTTTGACAAGGAAAGAGATCTAACTATGTATCTGGTGGAACTAGGGATGACTACACAAGATAAAATTCCAATTAGGTTTCCAAAAATAAATTGCCTAAAAGTAGTTATGTGAAAACCATTCGTTCATTTTATCCATCTAAGGTACTGACAGTGTGTTCATATATCTATCTGAATCCACCAATATTTGACAATTTATTCCCTTATACGAGAGCCACATATGTGACCAACCCATGGAAAAGGACCCCTGTAGCTTTCTAGATGAGTCTTTGCTAAAAGAAACTCTATATTCTTCCGGAATGTCCACAATCACTATGTTGATACATTGGTGGAGCTGTCTGTCAGATGATAAATGGATGATGACATCTATGATTTCACTAATCACATGGACATGAGTTTTGTCTAGATGAATAATTTGTGCATATTTGTTGTCCCATTTTGCATTGATTTTCTTGGCAA
This sequence comes from Pinus taeda, assembly GCA_000404065.3. Taxonomy (NCBI): domain Eukaryota; kingdom Viridiplantae; phylum Streptophyta; class Pinopsida; order Pinales; family Pinaceae; genus Pinus; species Pinus taeda. The sequence continues at coordinate 239,452 of APFE031078969.1, read as the reverse complement.
CAGATAATAACATTACACTCACCGACGCAATAGAATCAACTAAGCAATTGTGTACATTAAAATAAAATATTTCAAAAGTTAACAAGAAATGTGGGCAAAGAGTATTCATGTCCATTTTTAATGCATTAAGTACAGATTTGAGAGACCTAGAAGGAATACGAAATCCCTTTTCTAAAGAGGTAGAATTTCCTATGGAGTTCTGCCCAAGTGCCTGTAAGGGGATGTCCCACTGGTTCGTGATCTTTGTTAATTCAATGATTGAAATTTCTGCACGAACCTTCTCCATGTCATCAACTATGTTGTATTCCATGGAGGGAAGAATGGCCGAATTGTCTCGAGTAGTAACTGGGTTTGGGGCTTCCTGAGTGATGGTTCTATCCTTATTGCATGCAGAAGCACTTTTCATTGAAACTGCTTTCCCAACCTTGTTGTGAGCATCCTTCACTGAGTTGACTAGTGGGTCAATTTTTCTTAACAATTTTTCTTTAAATTCTTGCTTTAGAAACTAAACTATAGTAGTTGTCCCTTGCGTTCTCAAGTTGTATCGGTTGGTCTGCTTCTAGGTCACTTGGTCACTGAGAGGCTACTTATTGGTAGTACTCTTTTTGGATGTGAGTATACAATTGAACATGTTTATTGCATGCCCAAAACTTGGAGTTTCATTAGTTGCATCAACTTCTTCCTTTTCTTTTGTAGGCTTAGTCTGCTCCTTAGCAATAACCACATCAACAAGATGCCTAGAAAGCATGCTCATGGCTTGATTCCACTGTGGGCACATTTTTTATGAATGGTGTTCTTGATGATACGAATAGTATTGATTTGTATCTAATTTTTCAATATTCAACACAATGTTGGAGCTCTGGGCAGACATTTTTGTTTGGTTACTACTATTGCTAGAAGTTTCATTCCTTCTTAACAAGTTGAATCTGTGAGGCTTTCTACTAATAATTTTCCCACTTGATGCTTCTTTTAGCTCTACCATCTCATTAGACAAATAATTGTAAATATGGGTCAAACTTTCAACATTAGGTGGTTCTTTCTATTTTTCCCTCTTCATAGGGGCATGAGACCTCTTACCTGTGTCTTTAGAGTCTTTTGTTGGTTTGTCATTTGAGACAACTTTGATTGCATGGAATTCCTTCTCAAGAACGATATCCTCTTCATAATGTTTTGTTAGTGTTTGTTTCACAGTTCACTTCACAAATTGTGCAATTATTGTTGGCAAGGCAAAGGTATAGTAATGTATTATGATAGAGTCATGAGGTTTTGTGCTTTTCAAAAAAGAAATCGAGATGCGACTAAACCTGTGATTGAAATCTTTCAATTTTTCCTTTTTCTCCATATTAAGATTACCTAATTCTTTCAATAAGATGGCGAGGGTCTTATCATTAGAAAAATTTTCAAGAAATATCTTCTTAAACCCTCTCCAATTGGGATGGTGTTCAGAGGAAGGCTATCATACCATAATGCTTCTCTAACATCCAAGGTAGATGGAAAAATTCTACATGCAACATCATCATAATGTACCTCACGTGTTTACATATGTACGTAAAAGTTGTCCATATTGTCTTTAACCTTCACTATTTTATCACGATCATACTTCGTTAAGACATTCAGTGAATTCTTTTGAATCTCATGTAGAACACCCGGAAGTGCAAGTTGGCCCTGAGTAATCCAATCCAAATTTTAGTCCACTATGTCTTCTTCTTCGCTTTCCTCTTCTTCTTTTTCATAATATGATGGCTTGTCTTCCTATTCCTCTTCTTCGTCTGACCCGCAGAAAGTTGTGTATGAGAGTAGAATGTTATGTTTCTCACACCGATGAAAGAGTGGAGGCTATTATTGTTTTTCCATGGAGTCTGCTAGTCCTTCAAGAGTGGAAATAGCAGCATATTCAATAATAGAAACTACTATCCCCTTGGGGGTGGTTTTGCTGTTATTCAAACAATATGGAAGACTAATTACTCCTCGGATCAATCCATTAGCTTTTGCAAATTGATGGGTTCTGGGTAGATGCCCAAATATGATCATATGGGATTTTGCATTCAGCCTTGGGTTATGAAGATTCACCGACATCTCAAGCACGAGTAGGGGAGGTGTAATGAACATTGTTTCCTTGACCAGAATATGGTATGATGGGGTTGGTGGGTTTATTAGCCAAAAAAAATATCTGGCCCTCCTAGTGCCAAAAATATTGACTCTGATGGACCTGCCAACATTAAAGGGATCTCCCCGCTGTGAACTCCCAATTAGACCTCACATCATTCTGTGTGAGAGTCCCATCTAGTATAAAATCCCTGTTACCAAATTTTTAAATATTTTCTTTAGCTATAACTATAAGTAAGGGAGAGGGGTTCAAAGGTATCTTTGAAAAGAAAGGGTGTGTGTCTAGTGAGTATTGAGTTGCAACAATGTTAAGGTTATTCCACTATGGAGAGTGGAGAAAAGTGAGACTCTAAGTGAGAGGTCATAGTACCTTTGAAGAAGAGACACACGTGAACCACAAGTGTCCAACTAACATCCAACGGAATAGTCCAAAATAGATGCGATGGTCGTTACAACCAATAAATGAATATATATTTTCCTAATATCCCATGGAATAGTCCACAAGAATTGGATAGTAATAACAACCATTAAACATATTTTCAATAATATAAGCACTCAAACAACTAAAATAGTTCAGCTATCTTAACACATGTGACAGAAAACATGAAATACAAACACCTGCAGAATAGTATTACAAACATTCATATTCCATGCATGAAGAATGTGTTCACCTTGAAGGATTCTCTTATTAAGTAAATCTTCCAAGGCACATGTTCACAATATCCATCACTAGCCCCAGTAGTGGAGCATTGGAGCCACTCCTTGATGAGTGAATAATTGTATGTATGTAATTATGTAGTTACAAATTATGTAATGAATAGGACATATGAAATGTTTCATTCATAAATTATTTTAAGAAAATAATTGAAATAATCATTGTAAACATTGTGTGCTACCTCTTTATTAACATCCATGGAGGAAGTTTAGTATTTGTAAAGAATGTAGGCCACACCAAGTAAATAGAATTAACCTATCTAAATTGATTGACATTGTTATCTTCCAATCAAAACCTAAGATTTTGAGGCACTTTCTTAAAAATTGGTCATATTTTTTCAATATTTCTTGATGTAGGGGACCATAATCATGTACACAAACACTATATAAACATGGTCATCTCCTATAGAGTGGAAAACTATTTCTATGTTATCATTAATATAATTTAAATACTAACACATTTAGTGACAAACTTGAGAAATGTATAGTAAACTATGTAAGTGATGATCTAAATTGGATCATTATATTATTTATCATCCATCTCGATGCATTTAGAGTGAAAAAATTGGAGGAATGAACTCATAAGAATGTTTTTAGTAGAGGGACCAAGTTTGACAAAATGTGGTCTAAAACCTTCCGGGAGCATTGTGAGGCATAAAAATACATCTTTTGGGTGTAAAAACTTGTCACTGAAGATCCACGCCTTTTTATGCTATTATACACACATAGAATTTTCCAATGGTGCATGAATCGTGTTAATCAAACTCTATATGCAAAATTTATGCCACTCATAAGTGGACCTTGTTTTCACAACTATAGTTTAGCACGATGTCGCATCAACCCCCATTATTGATGGAAAAGAGGCTAGCCATGTGTTTTTTATGTAAGCACTAGTACCAAATGAAAGATTAGTGACTACGTGACTAAAAAAGTTAGTCACTACAATTATTTCAAGTGAATTACTACTAAATTTGAGAATTTTTAAGTGACTAAATTAAAAGCGACCAACTTAAAGGACTCATTTAGTCTAGGGATAAAATATATGACTAGATATTAAGTGACCCAACTAAGAGTGACTAACTTAAATGACTAATTTAGTCTAGGACTAAAATGTATAACTAGATAGTAAGTGAAAAAATAAAAATGATTAACGTAAATTAAAAGTGATTAGCGCTTTACTTATAAGGACACAATATCATATTTTTACTTGTTCATGTTGGATTTGACATATCTAGGTAACATATATATGGCATAGAAAGCACTCTTAAGCTTCAAATGAATACATGAATGCATGGAACAACTTGATATTTAAGTTGTTTATAAATAATTATGAAAAGGGTTTACAAATTTGCATCATGGTCAAATTTTATTCTTGATACATCTATTTCTTACATTTTTTTACACATTTGACATTTTAACGATATGCTTATGCAAATCGATGCATGGGAACTTGAAATGACTTGGTTTATAAGGCTAACAATTCACTATTTTTAAGATTGTCTTGATGTTTTACTTGCCTTCCTTTTTGTAGATGTGTGATCACTTTCTAATTTGAAATGCCACGTCCTAACACACATAATGATATAGTGATCAAAGCCCAATAGTGCCACTATCGGTGCACTCTGCACACAATTTAGACAATGCACACAATTCTTAAATATTTGTTGTTGAAATATGGAATTTCTTATTGTTTATGGGTGCTTTAAATCTTACATTGATCTCTAGTCTTAATGGAAATTTGTTCTAATTATATAGTGGTTATTGTGCTCACACGCTAATGGTATTGATCATGGTTCATTAATCTTAATTACACACTTCGGAATGTTACAAATACATTGTTTGGGTCACAATTCTATGGTTACAATCTACCCAACTATAAATGGTGATAAATTGATGATAAATGTATGACATTTAAATGTTACAAATGTTTAAGTAATTCACATTCAACTTTGTTTTCCTCATTGTCCTTAGTAACAATGACAAGTTTGAATATTTCCTTTAGTTAATACTATTGGTGTATGATCTCTTAATTGTGGAATAGTCTCTTGATGATGATAATGAATTCTCAATCTGCAATGCTCATGAATACAATGAATGAATGATCTAATGCTTTGTATGGATGATTTATGATTCATTTTCTATTTTTATTGTGTCACTATATATATGTTTCACTAGCATCTCATGTTATATGTCTAATTGAGCAAGCTTTATCTTTCATTTTTCAAGTATAATTTTGTTGCATGAATAAGAATAGTTGTATAATTAAAATCATTCAAAATTTCTTAATAATTCATGGTTTATTTGACTATTTTCACACTTATCCCTAACCTTTTACTTTGAGAGTGACTAGTGTCAAATCACTACTCTTAGTTAAGGAACTTCCCTTCATTACTCAATGACCTAGCTTAGCTGGATCTTTAAGGATTCCCTCATGGACAAGGATATCCTTCTTGTAGTCTAAAAATTGAGAGAGGGCCACCAAGATGACATTGTGTGGCTTGCTTGAGAGTTACCTTTTAGGCATTCTAGGTGGTATCAAGACTTTTTTTGTGAGAATTTTGGGTGGAGATACAATTTAGAAAATTATTAAAAGAAAATTAGTTTCCATTATTGACATTAGCTAGACTACCAATAAAATCATGTGCTTTTAATAACATCTAATTTTGATAAATAATTAATTCAATAAAATTTTAGAAATAAGATTATTATTAGTGTTGTTATTTTTTGTATATGGTAGAATCCAAAACTATAGTGAGATTGTCCTTACATGACAAGGATCAATTCTATCCACCACAATAATCACCTTCAAGTTTACCCACATTGCCTCACAGGTGGCACACTAGCTAATCAAAGCTTAAACCAATCAAGTGATCTACAACATGGAGCAAATAAAAGCTAACTTTTAATATTAAAAAATATAGCTATTTTATTTTATTTGAAAATCAATTTTAATATCTAATTTGAAGAAACTCAGTAAAATAAAATTTAATAAAATTTAATAGAAAGGATTAAGTAAAATAATGTTTAATGTGTGAAATGTTATGAAAATCATTTATTATAATCCACTAGGCCTAACATTGGTAAACTATTTAGGCTCCCAATGTGCCTAAGTGGACTCAAATAAAGTGTTTTTGCAAAAGAGATTTATATAAATAGATATTTGGATGATATGGGTAAAAAAACACATTTCAATTATTGAAAGCAATGAATGAACCCTAATCAATGAAAATTTTATAAATAAAAATGCTGAAGGTTACTTTCAAATAGAACTAATAGTGAACTTCTAAGTTAAATCGTTGTTGAAAAATGGTTGGATTTGTGGACACAAAACACTCTCTACCCCTTGCGACTCAACAAATAACCTTCAAATAAAAATAATAGTGAACTTCTACGTTAAATTATTGCTGAAAAATGGTTGGATTTGTGGACATAAATTGTCTTCTAGCCCTTCTGACTCAAAAATCTCCATTTGACATCATCAACTACAATAACATGTGCTTGTGTATACATATGACTCAGATACTCTACAAACCAAGGTCTTATATAGTGAAAATAGCATTGGGGGCGAAGATGCTTTTCAGAATTGATGTACAAACAATGGCATGAGGCTCATAGAAACAAAAGAAGGCATCAAATTGGCTTGATTGCAACACATGCATGTGAGATCAATAAGCGTATCTAATTGACATAATTTTTCCTTCCATCCTCCCATGCTTGCTTGCATTCTCTATTTATGCACTTCAAATTATTTGGATTCGAAGGTGTTTTCACTCCCCTTTTTTTTCTCTTTTTCGAAATTCAATTTTCTTCCTTTATTTTGAGTTCTTCCTTTACCATTCTTTTTCTCATCAAAGTTCAGGTCTCATTGAGAAGGTTTTTCTGCCATGGTATAACTATGTGGACTAAAATTAGATTGATCACCAAGGAAAAGATGATTAAACTATAGAAGTGGTAAATTTGTGGTTTTGGGTGATTTGGTGGCAAATACTAGGGGTTATAGATCATAGATACTTCCTTTATAATTGCCATTGTTTTACAACATGGCATTGTTTCTATGATGGTACCACTAATCCAGATCTCTGTGATGGCATTACCAGTGTTTGTTTTTGAAACACACATCCCCGAGATATAAAGGATCCAACAACAGACATAAATTCTGAGAAAGCTTAGTACATTGGAGGCTTTCCTTTTTGAACAATTCGAAGGATATAACATAGATAACCCAACATGGTTGTTCTGTCCAAAGATGTGCCAATTATTTATTGCGTTGGAAAGGCAAGTAGAGTACAGGATAAGACCTAATTGCAAAAAATCTGAACAAAAGCAAATGTACTAGAAATCATTGCAATGGGTTTGAGCCAACAATATTAATTCTGTAGTGGAACAATGAATTCTCACATTAATGCCTCAAGATTACGTAGCCTACAAAATACAAGTTTAAAGAAAGCTCGAGGGAGTATAGGGAATCACAATAAAGCATCTTGTATAGGCGCAACAGTGGAAAAGTAATTAAAGGCGATCAGAAATCAGGCCACGCCTTCAAAACGTAAATAATAATATCATATCACACAAAATGGGGCCATTTGATATCCATAACTGTTGATAGAGACCGAATTTTCGAGGTATCTATAGCGGGGATGGATAAATACCAAATGAATATATGTGTTCTGGACACACGTTTCCGGTTAGCTATTGCGCCATTCTGATAAATACAAAATGAAAATTGAGTACTTTGGTCATGGGCTGTCGGAGTGTATCGAAGAGTTGGGCCAATTAATAATTCCATAAGTGACCAGCTCCAATGCATCTGATATTGGTATGAGAATGTTCTTTTTAAATTTAAACCATTGTCGAGTAAAAATGTTTTCTAGCTTCATTTTCTTTTATTTTTTTTCTTTACAGAAGGGTATGGACAATGTAGGTTGTATGTGGATACCATGATGAATTCTAGTGTGGATACAAGGACATGGACACCAGTTGAATGACTTGCTTAGTCTTGGACAGCGTGGCTTATGGAAGTGGATAGAAATCTCATGGAGTGGGTATGCGATATTTTTCCCCATTTTCATTTTGTTTATCATTCATTGTTTGCGATAGTTTGGAAAAATGTTTTTTATTTTTTTATCTTTTCATCACTTTTTATCATTAATGTTCTAATTTTTGGAGGCTAGGTAACATTTTCGGTGGCTTTAGATGAGCAATCTGTAGGATTAGGATGTTCCCAAGGAGTTTTGAACATGTGTCTACTACACCTTGTTGATTTTGGATTGTCATTGTGGGTTATGGCTTGAATTATTTTGGATTATCTTTGTGGGTTATCTCTTGAACTGTTATCTGGTTTTACATTTGATGGACAATGAAATGCCCTTCTTTTATAAATGGTTTGTATGTTAGTATTTAAAATTATTTAAGAAATTTGTCTTCTAGACACACTTAGAACAATGGATTTCACACTACAATGTTTAAGTTTTGGGTTATTTATTTGGTTAAAATTTCCAAAGATTTATATCATATCTCAAGTGTCAGGTTTGGGTTATTTATTTGGTCAAAATTTCCCAAGATTTATATCATATCTGAGCCTTTTGAAATTCATGCCATTTGAGTGTACTGAATCAAGGCAAGGATGAGCCCTATTAAGGTCACCAACTTTGTTACTAGACTTCATGAATCATAAATTCAAATGTACTCTCAATTTGATTATTTTCCCAAATTTACTCTCAATTTGAAATTTTTGCTGACTAAATAGTATTAAGTGAACTCCTCTCAATCAAGCTCAGCCCCAAGTCATACTTGAAATTTTGACATGTGAATAAGATTGGCTAGGTAGCCAATTTGATACCCAATTCCTTGCAAGTCAGACAAAACCTTCTATTTTAGGAAAAAATTGATCATATCCCTAAACTTTTAGCCATTGGACTCCCTCACTAAAGAGAATATCATTCCATGATCCTGATAATTGGTCTATCAAAACTCTAGTGGGGTGAGTTAAGGATTAGATAAAGTAATGTTCCTTGACATTGCCTAGAATATTTTGAACTTTTAGGGGTACCTCAAGTGACACAACCATCACCACACCAACATTTGTTTGTAAAGTTCCACTACAAGAGGCATCCACTGATTCACATTCCTCTGCCATTTTCCATAAATATGTTTCTTCCTTAACATTTTGCCTAGATCTGGACATATAGTCATTATCACCATCAAGTATGGATTTTATTTCTTCACCTGTGTTCCACTTTCTCCCTCCCAATTTTAAATAAGCATTAGTTTCTCCTTCATTCTTCCCTCTGATTATAAAGTTATACCCATACCTGACATCCTAGTCTTGATCTTATTTCTTATGCTTCTCTAGTTCTTCTAAGCTAAGAAATCAGCAAACCATTACCTCCCTACCACCATGAATAGATAAACCATTTTGGCTACATCGTCTTTCAAGCTCCACAAGAGGAATAATAAACAATTCTAGAGTTGTTGCTTCCTTTCCATGGCCAAAGCAGCATCTTGATTTGGACTAGATTTGTATGTTATGTCCATAATATTGACTTCAGAACTATCAAGGTCCTTTAATAGTGGGGCATCTCCACATATTCAATGAAAAGGAGGGACACCCAAATTTCTAGACTAAAGAAAGGTAGCTCTGAGTCCACTCAAATAAGCATGAAAAGAGAAACCAGTCTTACTAATCCTGGAGAGCTTTCATCACTCTCTCCTATAAGGAGGCCATAATATAAATGTGAAAAATTCATAGAATTATCCACAAAGACAAATCAGTAGAAGGTCGATGAATGTATGAAAAAGCACAGAGAATATACTCTCTTTTTTGTTCTAATATGAAAAGAAAGTGTGCCATATCAACCAAATATTGGCATATCTATTATTAAATTTGTACTCATCTAGAACAATTTACAGTTGAGTTCAACAACATCAGTTGTATGTCCAATAGGGGCATATTTTGGCAACATTGAGTGCTATATTCATGCCAATAATCTTTGAAACCTCCTTGTTTAGTAATCTAGGGTTTCTATTGAGTGAGACTGAATTCTAATTTGCTGATTCGTGCTCACAAAATCATTTTTACCTTAATAGAAACATGGTTAACTGGCTTTATCACGTTGGTGAAGCAACATTTCAATTTTAAACTTATTTCTTTGTTTAACAGTTATACAACTAGGTTGACTTGTGGGATCATGATCTAATATTCTCTAGAATGAAGTTGGATTCAAACATAGGTGCAGTAATTAATTGTGCTCACAGACATAATTTTCACAGTTACACAAAGACCGTGAACCAACTATCCTTGTGTAAATTGTTTGTATATTTCTACTATAAGCGTAATGATCGAATACAATCACAGTGATTTCTAATACCAGCAGGGTGATTTCTTTGAAGTGATTGTCCTCGTTGAAACATTTAATTGGAGGAAGTGTATTCATTCTATGAATATTATATGGATTCTAAATAGTTATAGACATCAAGAATGTGCCTTAACAAAGGTCCAAAAAGATGAATTTTAAGACATGCTTCATGCTTTAAAGATTTCCATAATACCAGTAAATGTTGCTTCAAACTTTTTCCTACCACTACTATTTTGAATTATATCAAAAACTAACATGAACCTGACAACATTATTTGGAATAGGAGTCTCCTTCAGAGTCAAAGACTTTGTAGGTACCTCAACTACCTACAATACATGCAAGGCACAAATTAAGTTGTAAAGAAATCCTATTGTCAAAGTTCCTAACCAAGAGACAAGATAAAGCCCACTGCTACATCATCATCATCATGACAATAATACCTTGCCAACTACGTTGACATTGTCTAGAGAAAACCCCATTACTTAGTTTATGTGATTTCTCTCTAAGGTTAAAGCATGAAGCATGTCCTCAAATTCACGTCTTTGGCCTTCTGTTAAGGTGCGTTCCTGATCCACTCTCTGGTACAATTACATCATACTACGAATCAGAAACAATGAGGAATTCTTTTTTTCAAACTTCAAACTCAAAAAATTTGATCAGATGTTGACCCTTCAGAATATTTGGTGAATTTTAACATTACTAAAAGTCAATGGGTGTCAATGTGTCAAAAATATTGAAATGACCTTTAATAAAGTATTAAAAAAAAACCAATCCCAAGGGAGATATGGTGCTTACCTTGTTCCTTCTAATAGTGTAAGTTGCAATTGAGGCTTTCCGATGCTCTCAAATTTTTATACTTTTTTGTGCTAAAAATGGTGGTATCCACTTAGATAACAAAATATACAGTCCATAGTTGAAGATATGATGATTCAAAATCAATATATTTATATAAAATATTGTTTCTTTCATCAAAAGTTACGATGCATCATTCAAGTAAAACTGAAGATTGAGTTGATGTTCTGCAACTAGTCCAGGTGACTCTAAATAGAAATATTGTGAGATGGTCTCACAATTGCAATCCAAGTTTTTTCGAAGGAAATAGAAATCAGTTTTGAAGTCTACACATCCCATCAAGTATTTTTAACACATTAAACAAATCCCAAGCGTAAAAGAAAAATATAACCTTTAATAATAAATTCGAAATCATATATATGGTTACTAATATTGAAGCAACATTCTCTATATAATTTTCAAATAAAGGGTGACTTATGTTCATTCAAACATTGGTTGAAAATCGGGGGTGTTTACTACTAATTTATGATAGTAAGCATATGTTTAGATTCACCATTGTGAGAGGATAAGGGAAATATTCCCATATTAACCTTAAATAATTTTTTCAATATTTATTTATAATTACAAAGAAAGGATAAACCGATCAAAACATAAAGAAATGCAGTGACACATGCAATCATGGAAAAGTTACAATTAAGGTCCATAAGTAGATTCCATGAAACATGTGATTTAGTCACGTGATAATGACAATGTATTTTAGATAATTCACTTCCGTGACCCCTAAGTTCAACAGAGAAAATACATATAATATGGTAATAATTATGCTCCACTGCATAAACTCTCTGCTGGTTTGAATACTCCTTTAGAAGGCTAGCCAGCTAAAGAACAAAACCCTTTTAAACATCGGGAGCTAATCGCTATCATAATTACGTATATTTTGGACATCTTGAAAACTCATTAGTATCACCTAAAAAATGAGAAAACATATAACAAACAATGCTTTCATGTATAAGGTTCTAAGGCACACACATTAGAATCAATTTCTATTACATGGGAAATGAAACATTGTTAGAAGTCGCCTTCTATACTTTGAAACCACCTTAGTATGCTTATGGGAAAAATCTACATTAAACTTAATTTCAATAATGGAATTCTGCATTAACCATGCAGATTGTAAAATATAACTTGAATCGAAAACCTCTAAGGAAAAGAAACATTTCTTTAAACCTAAAAATGAAAGAAAACTACTTACTTGTATAGATATCACAACTTGAATAAAAATGTAGAGAACACATTAGCACCAAAAAAACACAAAAATAAATGACTAGATTCTTTTGATCCTTTTTTTCCCTATTTCTATCCCTTTTCTTTTCCCCCTCTCTTTCTCTATCAATATCCATATCCCTCTCTCTTTTGTTGCCCCTCTTCCTATCTTTCTCCTTATCCTTGTCATGATTTTCATGTTCTCTACTTCTACTCCTCCCGCTCCCCCTTCCAAAATCTGAATCACTAAGCCTATCTCTATTACCATCTCTTTCATGATGAACATAAACAATATCAAAATCTTGTTCCCCATCCCCATAAAAACCCTTCTCCTTGTCCTCTCATTCCTTGTCTTTACTTAATCTGTGTGAGGGACTCTTTCTACGGTTCCCATCGCAAAGTAAAATAAGTAAGCCACAAAGAAATTAATCATGTAGATATGAGTTGTTATTAATCTAAAATGAGATGAAATTTCCAAGCATGAGATGCTTCATATGGAACCCACTTCAATCAAATGCAACCCTATATATATACAATTTCATCCATTACCTACCATGCGAGATGAATGCGTGTAATATCCAAAATATCATATAGTGTATTTATTAGTCACGTGATCTATTAACCCATATTTAGTTTCCAATCTTTCTATGGGAAGAGACTTTTCTTTCAACTTCATTAGCATACTTAGTGTCGCATTCTTCAAGAGACTCACAATACTCCATGAGTGTTAACTCCATTTGACGTATATTTTGCTTGATATTACACGTTTACAGTATCTATAAAGGAATCAAATAAATTAGCATCCTAGAGGCAAGAAGAGTCACCTATGACCTTCATCCATCCCCTTTTCATTAAGAGTAAAAGAAATGTTGTCCATTGTGTCTTCTTATTTTTCTCCTTTCCCATAATCCCCATATATGTCATCACTACTGGAAGAAGAGTAATTCAAACCAAGTCTGTTAGGCTATTCCTTGTCCTCTGTATCAGTTCCATCATCCTCATGAATCCACTTTGAAGCCTATAATATAGGATGTATTTTAATGGAATTGTTGGTTAAGGGTTTTATATTTTGTTATGGGATTGGTGACTTTGAGGTCCCTACCACACCAACATTTTTTGGTAAAGTTGCACTACAAGAGACATCCACTAATTCATGTTCCTTCGCCTATGAACACAAAGATGATTCTTCCTTAACATTTTGCCTAGATCTGGACATATATTCCTTATCATCATCAAGTATGGATTTTCTTACCTCACTTGTTCTCCACCTTTGCCCTCCAAATTTTAAATAAGAATTAGTTTCTCTTGCATGATTCCCTCTGATTGAAAAGTTATTCCCCTACTAAAATCCTCGTCTTGATCTTGGTCATTATGCTTCTCTACTTCTTCTAAGCTAAGAAAACGGGGAACCATTACCTCCCTACCACCACGAATAGATAAACCATTTCTCCCACACCATATTTGAAGCTCCACAAGAGGAATACTAGCTAATTATAGAGCTACTAATCAATCTACAATCGCCAGAGAAACATCTTGGTTTGGACCAGATCTTTCTGTTATGTTCATAAGATTAGATTTAGAACTATCAAGGTCCTTGAATGGTGGGTCATCTCCACATATTGAATGAAAATGAGCGACACTTGAATTTCCAAACCGAAGAAAAGTAGCCCTCAGTGCATTCACGTAAGCATTTGAAAGGAGAAACTAGTCTGACCAAACCTAGAGAGCTTTCATCACTCTCTCCTTCAAAGATTCTGTACTAATCCAACTAGTGATGCTTTGGTATAAGTAGTTAAATCTTTCCATAATATCAAGTGATGCTACTCCAAACTTTATCCTATATGCAGAAGAATTTTTCAACTTTAGTTAGAATAGGCATCTCCTTTAGAGTCAAAGACTCTGTAAGTACCTCAATTACCTCGCTAGCTATGTTGACATTGTCTAGAGAAAACCCCATTGCTTCTTTTATCTGAATTCTCTCCAAGGTTAAAGCATGAAGCATGTCCTAAAATTAATCTCTTTGGCCCTTTCTTAAGGCCTGTTCGCGATCCACCCTCGTGGGCCTTCTAGAAGTGTAACTTGTAGTTGAGTCTTTCTCATGCTCATCCACGTGCTCAGATTTAATCAAAAGAGTGGGGGAACTTAGATGTACTCTGAATTCATAGACAAGATTGTTGTGGAAATATTTGTATACGATTTATTGCTTGTAGCGAAAGTTGCATATTTTTTTCACAAGCGTGAAACAAGTCATGTTACAATATTTGAGGGAGGGATTACTTTAAAAAGTCAAGTTTTATCATATTTTTAAGATGCCTCAATTCCTATGGAATCATAAAGCACATAAATATTGATTGTACGCAGGCCAACAAAAATAAATGTATACCAAACTAGAGAAATCAAAGCTAAATGTATAATGTTGAGATTTGGATTTGAAAAGCCTCTCGACTATATACATTTTCAAGTAATTTTTGGAAAGGACAAACCGTAGTCCTTAGTTGTAGACCCAATATGTTGTTTATGGTTTTCATAAAATTAGAAAACATGGAGAATTTGAATCTAAGGGAAAGTTAAAGGCGCTTGATCTTGAGACACGCTTTGTTTTCATCATTACTATCCTCCACATTTTCTATTATTTAGAGTGGGATATCGTAAATTTGCCAGCATGTTTTCCCACATTTATGTTTTTATATCCCACACAATTAGAATCCTACTACATTTATCCTCCTCTACTTCCCTAGGCTAGATGTGTTAAAGAGGGTATAAAACACTAATGATATACATTATTTTGCCATAGGTGGTTCTCATTTTTTGGATGGATTATGTGGAAATTTTATTCATGCCAATTATATGGTAGGAAATAATTTTCCATTATTTTTTTTTACCAACTCTTGCTTCTAAGTTAGCATGCTTCTATTTTACTAGTTATTATGCCTATGCCATGTAAAAATCGAGTTCAATAGGTTTTACACTTGATTTCCACTATAGTCAAAAACTAAATATATATTTTTTCTGTGTAAGTTGGATGATGGAATGACACACTTTAATTTCCACTAGTGCTCTCTTTTTCATATACTATCACAAGTGCACAAACAAAAACTAACTTTTCATTTTACAAGGATAGCAAATGAAGACAACTTTGTATTTTGTAGTGACAAGGATAACTATGTATTTTGGCTAGACCTTGAGGCCTTCAATTTGTCCTTTCCTTACCCAACATGACCATTTCCTATTGGTAATGGAGTTCAATTTTTGACCCAGCATTTGTCTTCAATACTATTTCAAGATAAAGAAGTCACACAACCATTTTTTGATTTCCTTCAAGCACACAAATACCACAACCATGTCATTTTTCTTCCCTTGGTTAATATATTGCATCATTATGTTTGACAGTTAATTAATTATTATTATATGCACAATAAATCTCTATCAAATATCACAGAAGGATGACCTGCTTGTTTTAGAGATAGATATAATATGAATTGATAAAAAATTCATAGGGGCATTTTGATTCTCATATTTCTATTTCACTTATTTATAGAAAACTATATATTCAAGTGCAAGCTCAACTCAAATCAAACTGAAATAGTGAATCCTAATTATGAATATGTTTCTCTCTCCATACCTTGCAATGGCATTATTATTCACTAATTATGAATATGTTTCTCTCTCGATAGCTTGCAATGGCATTATTTTTTTGAATTATACTTGAATTTAACTCATAATAACTTGGATTTATATATTTCTTTTAGCACGAAATTGAGGTGATGGTAAATAATACGAATATCCCATTAAATATGGCCTAAACCTGATTCAAAGAATATCACCTTTAGTCTAAGCACATGGCAAAGTAATTTCTGAGGTGTGAAGTTTTATTAGAGGCATTGTTTGTTTGTTTGTTTTGGTTAGAAAAGGGTTTTCTATTGCTTTTATGTGACTTTGAATTTATCATATGTAGCATGTTGAGAAACGAGAAAGAATAATGTATGACATTTATCTTGCAGATTGATGTTGAATGAAAGGATATAGAGTTTAATGAAGATACAATTCACTTTCGTAAAGGATCCTTCACACACTTGAGCCATCAACTTTGGAAATGTTTCTATTAGGTATTTCTATGGGTTTTAATGTTGTGATTCTTTCACCTCATGGTTATTTTGGGCAAGCAAATGTTTTAGGAATGTCTGATAAGACAATGATGGACATATAAATAAATTTTTTATAATTCCAGTGTCCAAATTTCCATGATACCCTCTCTTTATTGTTTGATTACATTTTGAAAGTTTATTTTGATTTTCTTTGTATTTTAACTATGAAATTGAAAATACTTGATATCATGTCCATTTAAGCAACAACCAAAGCTTGAAGATGAAATTAGTATTACTCGATATTGATTGAAACCCTTTTTAATTGTTTTGGGTTGAAATATTTTCATGGCTATTAGAAAATTTTACTTTCATGTTTTATATGAGCACATGTTGTTTGTATACTTGACCAAGTTTAGGCATTAGAGAAGTAAATGTTGTTGCGAATAAAATGACAAGGATTAGACATCACAACTCAAATGATTTGTTTTCACAATATATTTACCACTTGAGCTTTGTAGCATGTAACTTAGTTGGCATGATTTTTGCTAATCTTTCTCTAAAGGTTGAATACTAATATAATAAGGTGTTATTTCCTATGGTGACATTTATTTTTCTATACAAGTCATCTAGCCACATAGTGGCCACTATCGCTCAACTGAAGAAAACATGTTCGAGTTTCTTCCTCTCATGGGGAAGAATGAATTTAACATTGTTGATATTGAGGTATATGTCATATAAATCCTTCATAATCTACTTTAGTTTATATTCAAGCGTTCATTTTCTTTCATGTCTTACACTTTGCACTGCATCTTATTTTATTTTTAGAAAAGTAATTCAATATTGATAGTAAGCAACATGATTTGAAGAAAGAGGAGAACACTAACATTGGAGCAACAAATGCAAAAAGAAAGAGAATAGAAACGATCTAGTGATAACCTTAAAGCCACTATCTTGCATAAGACACATACATAGATACTGATGTTCAAGCCGTCACAGTTAGTGAGATCACTTGCAATGACTTGGAAACATAATGATAATGTTTTGTAGTGATGAAATAACATTTCATGTATAAATTGTTGTCCAACCAATGTTAATTTGGAAACTCATATTGTAATACTTGACATTTCATTTAATATAATATATGTGGTTGAAATTATTTATAGTTTCACTTGATATTGTTTAACATTTTAATTAACATATGTAACTTTGCATTTTCATATTAGATGAACCAGTGCACATTCTATGACATTTTTTTAATTTAGTCACAAAACCATACCAATTGATTTATGTTGATTAATAATGAACACATAAAATCAATCTAAAAATACTAAATTATAATTTTATATTGATTAATGATGAAGACAAATAAAATGAATATCCGACTAAATTAGTCGTGTTAGCCTCCTGGTGCAGCACGTTACTCATATTTCATGATTGACATTTTACAGGCCAAATATGTCATACTTTGCATGCTGCAATGCTCCATATTTGTTAAACAAGTCACCAAGCAAAGCAGGCTACTCAGAGTTCATCTAACTACTTTCCAAATTTTGAAAAAGTTATTCCAGTTTTGTACAATTTTTAGCCAAAGGGAGGTCCAAACAGCCTAATCTTGGTCTCCCTAGGTTTCAATTTCCTGTTTTAGAATATAGAGAATGAAAATCTGTCCAAACAACTCAATCTTGGCAGATTCTTAGATAGGTAGAGAATCAAAGGAGCCCAACTGCTTAATCTGGGCCCTTGGACGAAAAAGGGGTAGTTTGTAGATAGGAAGGCATAAAAAGAAAAAATTGAAATGATGGGTCTGCAAGTCTAAGTGCACCCGAACCAAAAGAAGAAAAAATGTTAGGTAAGTAGGTTGGGTAGGTAGTTTTGAGGTTGCAGAATCTTGATTTCTAATCAATTCTATGTTTTCATGGTGTCATCTCTACTCAGGGCACAATTACGAGGCAGTTTTATGTGAAAGAGCTCAAAACAGACATAACTAACTTCCCTTTCTCCCTCTCCCCCAAATCATTAACTAATTTCCCTAAAAATAGGTCAAGATCTGCTTGATATCTCTTAGTTTCATCATCTTTCATGTCATTAACCTCGGTGAAGATCTGCTTCACTCAAAGAGGATCCATACTTTCTCTATAAAGTTCTATCTCCCCTTGAAGCCTAAGATTTCTAAAGCTTAGCGCTTTCTTGTCATCTCCATGTTAACTACTAACACTATTACTTAACTCCCTATATTTACCCTATCCCCATACTAAAACTATGTAGATAATCCCCTTATATAAATATGCCCTCCCCCTGGTTGAAATATAACCATAAATACTTCACTGGGAATTACTAAGTCACCTAGACTTTAGTAAGAACCCTCCCTCTGCAAAAATTTCCACTCCCAAGTGTGTGGACCCCTTCCAAACACTAAGAAAACCCTTTCCAAAGGCTAATAACCCTCCCCGCACATTCTTCTGTGAAAACTATTAATGTTTGTTTGATAAGTTTCCACCGCGTAAAACACAGTTTGTCCATTTTCTAAAGTTTAAAACCCACAACGACGTGAAAAATTAAGCCTTTAACGTGCGCGCACTTTTGCTAAACCCCGCGCATCTCCCTTTTTCGTCCACCATCGGATCGCCTTCCCCAGATCCGACGATCCTTGTTCACATCGCGCGCCTGATTATGGTGGTAGGTTACCACCCGACGTCCGACCGTTTTACCGTCGTACACCGGGACAGGTGGCGGCCTCCCATTGCATCGGACCGCCCCTGACAGAAACCACCCCCATAACAAAGGCAGTCCGATGCCCATGCAAAACCGCCCTCCCCTCACGTAACAGGAGCGCCACCCCATCCTCCCACGTCCCCTCCACGTCACCTCACCCAGCCTGCACCCGGCCCACGTCACCCTGCCACGTATCCCTCCACGTCACCCCAGTGTACTGCCACGTCACCTTGATGACGTCATCATGCTGACGTCACACCCGTACCAAAGGACCCCACTGCTGACCTCATCCACCATACTGCTGACGTCAGCAACCATAAAACCGAAAATTTGCGCAAGAGCGAAAATCGAGCTTCGAAGCTCCGGAATGAGAAACAGAGGCAGTTTTGCATGCGCGATTACCGTGAAGCACTAGTCGCGTATCACTGCAGGAAATAGGCCATATTGGGAAATCTTTAGGGAATCTTTTGATTCCTTGGCCCATTTTGCACCGAAAAAGCCCGAAATTGCCCGATTCTGCCAAATTAAACCGATTTGAAGACAGGAAGAGACAAGAGACAAAGATTAAAGAGTATCAGATCAAATTTACAGAGAGAAAGCACATCAAAGAGTATCAGAAAGCGGCGGATACCATCAATGTAGCGGCGAAGAGTATCAGCGAAGATCTTAACAGCGGCCCAAAGCAGGTGAAAATTAAATACCTTCCAGCAAAGTCAAAGAAAGGGGCGAGGCCACTCAAAACTCTCAAATCATGGTTATTGCACATTTAACTCACACCAGAATAGAACTGCAAATCCCAAAGCATAGTTATTCCAGCAGTACTGCATCGAGCCACCAACGGCCACATTGCACTCTTTTTGATCCAGTTACCTTTAACACAGTTTAATAGATATTTACCTGCATTTAATTTTGGCACAATTTTAGGTTTAGAAAGCTCTTTTTGCATACCTGTTTTAGGTCAATTGTAATAAATAGTTTGAGATATTTGCACTATAAAGACAGCCCTGAATACTGTATTAAGGGTTGGTTGGTTGGTTGGTTGGTTAGTGAAGAAACTATCTTTAGCTGATTTTGCTCCAGGGGAGACTTGCACTGTAACACCTGATAAGTTTCTATAATCAAAGACTGCTTATGAGCTTTGGAGAATGGATTGTTCACTGTGTATACTAGTTGAAGAGTGACTATGGAATTCTCATGCTGTTGCATAACTCAATAAGTGCTTCTTACCTCTGTTTTCCATTCATAAGTTACCATCTAAACAGTAGAAAAGAAGATTAGCTTAGAATTTGTTTAAATACACTCTATGATCAATTTGTCTTGTTTCTTTATGTTTTCCTCTGTTTAGGCATAAATATGAATTCCCCATGGCTCATGTTTTCCCTAACCTTAGACAATTATCCAGGGATTCTTCATTGCCCCTAGATAGAGATCATCCTTCCCTCTGTTAAGCTGAGTGAGAGATTCTTAAGTGCCTCTCATTCCTTATCTATCATTCATCCTTTTAGTTTGAAGATTGTGTTATGAGCAACTATGTTGCTTCATGTTTCTCTTATGACCAAGAAAATGCACTCATAATCCTAACCCATGACTCCATGCCCAATGGTTTGAAACTTATCACTTCATGAATTGCCTCTTTGCCTGAAAGCATTTTCCCTCCATCCAAACATCCAAACACAAAAAAAAATCCTTGAACCAAAAAGCTAGCCTAAAATCATCAACAAAATTAAATCATCAAGAGAGATCCCTCTTTTGATTGCAGGTGGGCTAGAACCTGCAATCCAAAGATTGGTTTGTGGTTACCTCGGCCGTATCCCTACAAGAGCCTAGGGACAACCTGAGTGATAACATAATGGCGACTCCACTGGGGACCTCCTTAGATAATCTCACTAAACCATTCTGCAGCCCCACAGAGGAAGAAACCGACCTTTCAAAGCCTCGGTCGACCTGTGTGCTTAGAAATTTTTTCCAAAATATAGATTAGAAGCTGGCTCCAAAAAATCAAACGCGTAATACACGATCAAATCCTGATCCAAATAACCCAGTTGTTTTTGAGAATCTGAATTTAATTCCTAAGATCATTAGAAAACAAAAGCAAAAGGAAGGCCCAACTGCTGCGATTCCTAAGACAGTTCATCCAAGCGGTGTTCCAACCCCTGTCAAAGTATTATTCCGGTCAACCCCAAGTTCCCCTGGTTCTTCATCTCCTTCTCCAAGCAGCTCTTCTACACCCCCATCCCATACTCCTATTACCACTACTACTCCTTCTACCCCGGTTTTTCCTGTTATCCCCACTGCCCTAGCTTTTCCGCTTATCCCCATCATCATGGCTAGATATGCGCCCTTACAGTTGCCTGCTAATCCCGGGGCTATGCCTCAGGACTACCAGACAAAAATCACCTATTTTGATGGTACGAACTCCTGCACCACCCTACAGCATACGAAGAAAATG
>APFE031078969.1:187838-217623 GCA_000404065.3 Pinus taeda | reverse complement strand
CAGGATTATTTCGAGAGTTATGAAATTGATGATGACAGTGTAAGAATGAAGATTTTTGTCCAAAGTTTGACCGGTGATTTCAGAACCTGGTTTAGGGCACTTACACCCAATTCTATATTAAACCCTGAAGCCTTATACCAGGCATTTATTAACAGGTGGGAGAAAAAGAAAGATTCCCTACACATACTATCTGAGTATGATACTATCAAAAGAGGACCTCAGGAAACAGTTTTGGTTTACTGTGTAAGGTTTAATAATGCTTACAATGCAATACCACAAAATTTAAGACCTCCACCTGATCTCGCTTTGTACAAATTCCCGGATGGCTTTGATGCTGAGATGGCATATCAGTTAAGGGAAAGAGCCCCTGAAAGCGTTACAGAAATGCAAGATGTTGCTGTTAGTGTGGAAGCAAATCTAATTGCTAAAAGAAATAGAGCTAGAACTGAGAGAAGAACCACTCTTAAAGAAGAACCCTCAGCCTTCGATCAGAAGCTAGATGCTATCATCAGTGGCATCCACAGGCTGGGAGACAGAGTAGACAATGTTGAGAGGAAAACTTCATGGGAAGGTCAACAGCCCAATGCCATAAGGAACCCGAACTTCAGAAAAACTCAAAACACAAACGCTGGAAGGGCCAGCCCCGACCATGATATAGGCCTCCTTTCCAAGAAAAATATGCGGAGGCATCTACATCCACTGAGCCCACAGATGGGAATCATATGAACTTGATAGATTCAGAAAATGAACAGCAAATCTTTCTTACTGAAGAAGACCGACTATACCCTGATGCAAAACAATTTCACACCAAGTCGGGAGAGTCCTTTGATTTTAAACAAGGCTATGATACTGCTGTGTACGAGGTACACAAGCAATACAAATTAAGAACAACGACCATTGATGTTCCCCCACCTAGCAGAACAAAAGGTAGCAAACAGCTCAACAAAATTAAAGGAAATATCACCATCAATCAACCAGATGACAGCTCTGTCTCAAACCCTCATCAGGTAACTATGGAGGAGGTAACAGACACACACTCTCCTATTGATCGCCCTCTACCTCCCTCCTCCCAAAAAGAAGATCCGAATAGCACTCCGAAAAATCTTCCCAAAATAGAAATACCACAAACTTTCATACATCATGACATAGACATTCCAAAAGAAAACATAGAGAGTATGCCTGAAAAAGAGAAATTCGCCACTATCAACGCCAAGAACTCATTGGAAAAACCATTCAATTTAGAAGCAGAGATTGGAAAACTCAAGATATCCATTCCCCTCTCAGAACTTGCCAAACATGATGTATATAAGCAACAAATTCAAAGGTCACTTCAATTACCAGAGGTACGGGATGATGTAAACGTTTTAGACGATACCCCTGAGCTGCTGTTTGGTCCAGAAGTTAACGGAAAATCAACATATGGACCAGTCCCTCCTTTTTATGTCAGTTTGCACATGCATGACAAAATACTGCATAATGCTATGTTTGACTCAGGTGCCTCACATAACCTTATGCCCAAAGCTGTAATGGAAAGATTGAACCTTGATGTCACAAGACCGTACAAAGATCTGTATTCCTTTGACTCAAGTCAAGTCAAATGTTTAGGCTTGATCAAAGACCTTTGAGTCTCTCTAGTCCAATTCCCCAACAAGACAATCTTAATGGACGTAGTAGTTGCTGACATTCCCACAAAGTATGGCATGCTCCTATCCAGATCGTGGGGAGAAAAATTGCAAGGGTCCCGTCAACTCGACCTCTCTTATGCCACTATATCTGTCTTTGGGAAACCAAAGAGAGTATATAGAGAAACATTAATGAAATATGTGGTAAGAAGTGAGGAAAAGCCCCAAAATTTTCCAATATACTCAATCCATTCCGATATGGATTCTTTTATTTTATTTAATGATAACACCAGCCCTCCAACTGATGATCAGCCGTTATCTTTGGAGAAAGGAACGTACATCAATGAGGAATCGATTGCCAATACCCATGAAATTGTCTCAACGGCCAAGGCAACCAACAAACAGCAAGAAGAACACCCCGAAATAGAAATTGTAAGTTTGCTCGATCCTCAAACAACTGAAAATCTCAATACAAACCTCAAACAAGAAGTCACATGGTATTTGGAGTTTGATGGTTCGGTTAACAAGTTAGGTGCAGGGGCCGGAGTATGGATTTACAATACTCGTGATAACCATGCATAAGGCCATGCCTATAGACTCAATTTCAGATGTACAAACAACATGGTAGAGTATGAAGCTCTTCTCTTAGGCCTTAAGCTGCTCAAAGACCTAGGAGCTACTAAAGTGTCCATCCTAGGTAACTCTGACTTGATTATACAACAAATGAAAGGTAACTTTGTCGCTAATGATAGTAGAATGAGAGCTTACAGAGCTGCTGCCACTGTATTACTCAATGCCTTCAGTGAATTCAGGCTTGCCAAAATTGCACGAGATCATAATATTCATGCCCATAGTCGAGCAACCTTTGCTAGCACATGCAAGCTTCCCTTTGAACCAAATCACCATTTCACCGCTGAAATAAAACACAGACCTTCGGTCCCTAACAATGTCAAGGATTGGCAGGTATTTCAAAATGATGCCCAGATTAACAATTTCTTAACTCTCGAGGACGAATTTTCCAATACAAACATTGACATGGATGCCATGACCGACTCACAACAGCTAGCAGAAGAAAATCACCTGACTGTAACAGCTGCAACACTTAAACAAATCCTTAACCCAACTGTTTTTAACAATACAAACATAGAACATCTGAAACAAATATGTTTAGAGGAAATAGCCGAAGCAGAGGATGAGTTTATTGATCTAAAGAGTAATGTTCTACCTGCCGGCCTTACTCCATTGGAAGACATGTTTGATGAAAATGATGTGCCCAAAAAGCCAAAGATGGAACCTTTGAATGCTACTATAGAAGAACACAACATAGGAACAGCGGAGCATCCGAGAATGATTAAGCTGTCCAAAAATCTGCCCCTGATCAAAAACCGAAATACGTTGATTTGTTCAAAGAATTCCAGTATGTATTTGCCTGGAGTTATGAGGACTTGAAGTCCTATGACACCTCAGTGATCCAACATACCATTCCCTTAAAACCAAACCAAAAGCCGTTCAAACAGAAACTTAGGAGAATCAACCCCATGCTTCTTCCCCTTATCGAAAAAGAAATAAAAAGAATGTTTGAAGCAGGTATCATTGCACCCATCAGATTCTCTGAATGGGTGTCTAATTTAGTTCCCACTAGGAAAAAAATAGGAGAGATAAGACTGTGTGTTGACTTGAGAAATTTAAACAGGTTTCTCTAAAAGACCACTACCCGTTGCCCAAAATGGACCATATCTTGCAAAGAGTAGTGGGTTCCTCTAGAATTTCTTTACTAGATGGATTTTCAGGATTTAATCAGATACTTGTTCACTCGGATGACCAAGACAAGACAGCCTTTACCACACTGTGGGGAACATTTAAGTACATTAAAATGCCTTTCGGGATGAAAAACGCTGGTGCTACCTTTCAAAGGGCAATGGATATTGCATTGGCCAAGAAGATACATGATTTCCTTGTTGTTTGCCTTGATGATCTAACCCCATTCTCCAAATCTGACCAAGAGCACCTTAAGCACTTAAGGCAAATTTTCATGACATGTAGGAAATATGGCATTTCCTTGAATCCTAAGAAGTCCCTGTTTTCCCTTGAGGAAGGAAAGCTTCTAGGGCATATCATATCAAAGGATGGGATTAGAATTGACCCAGAAAGAATTCAAGCTATCCTTCAAATCCCTTATCCAAGAAACATAAAAGAACTGCAAGCATTCCTTGGAAAGATCAATTTCCTAAGGAGATTTACCCAAACCTAGCCGAGCTAATAAGGCTATTGAGCAACATGTTGAAGAAGGATGCCAAGGTAAAATGGTCTCTTGAAACCAAGTAGGATTTTGAGAGTATAAAAACTGCCCTAACTCAGACACCTGTCCTCACCAGCCCTCAATTCGACAAAGATTTTATCATTTTTTCCTTTGCATCTGAACACATTATAGCTGCTGTCCTTTTGCAAAAAGATGATCAAGGCAACGAAAAACCAATTGCTTTCTTCAGCCGAGCCTTGAGAGATGCACCCTTGAAGTATCAGATTATGGAAAAGCAGGCCTATGCCCTAGTCAAAGCCATCAAAGATTTCAGAATTTACATCCTATACTCCCATGTAATTGCCTATGTCCCTAACGTTGTTGTAAAGTATATTTTAACTCAGGAGGGGCTAGAAGGCAAAAGAGGCAAGTGGATTGCCAGCAGCCTTGAATACGACATTGAAATAAAACCCACCAAGCTGATAAAAGGACAAGGTTTAGCCAAACTAATGTCCAAAACAAACTTCCAAGCCTTAGACATTAATCAACTGGACAATGAACCGGAGCTGGCGACTCCACAGATCAGTGAAACCTTCCTGCAATCCCCATGGTCTCCTAATATTTGCTTTGTATTGTTAAACCTGTTTGCTCCCCCAAGATTGTCCAGAACCAGGAAAAGATTTTTAAGGATGAAATCATCAAAATTTTGTGTCATAGATGGTGCTTTGTTTTGGAAAAATCATGAAGGTATTTTGCTTAATTGTTTAACTATAAATGAAACTAACAGCATCTTGAAAGAATTCCATGCAGGGGACTGTGGAGGACACTTATATTGGAAGTCCACGGATGACAAGATCTTAAGAGCTGGTTATTACTGGCCCTCTCTATTTGCGGATGTAAAAAAGTTTGATGTCTCATGCCACAAATTCCAAATCTTTGAAGGGAAAAGAAAACTACTGCCCTTGCCCCTTAATCCCATTTCAACCGAGAAACCTTTTCAACAATGGGGCCTTGACTTCATTGGAGAAATTCATCCCTGTTCCTCAGGCCAACACAAGTGGATTTTAACAGCCACATATTATTTCACTTAGTGGATTGAAGCCATCCCATGTAGGCAAGCCAATGACTCCACCATTATCCAATTCCTTAAGAGCAATATCCTTTCTAGATTCGGCTTCCCTGAGAAAATCATCACTGACAACGCTGCTACTTTCAAGTCCAAAAAAATGATCAACTTCTGCCATAAATACCACATTACCTCAGGCCACTCCACAACTTACTACCCTCAAGGTAATGGCTTGGTCGAATCTTCCAACAAAAGTCTCATCAATATCATAAATAATTTGCTGGAGGAAAACAAAAAGAACTGGCATAGGAAGCTCACAAATGCTCTGTGGGTAGACAGACTTTCCACCAAGAAATCCATTGGGATGAGCCCTTATGAACTTGTATATGGCATGGAAGCCAAATTTCGTTCATCTTTGGGCATTCCCACTATTAAATTGTTGCAGGAAATTCAAGCTGAACCAAATGTCATGCAGAGAAGAGTTAATCAAACCATTCATCTCTAGCAAACCAGAGAGCAAGTCTTCGACAGAGCTCAAATACTGCAAGAAAAACTCAAAAAAATGTTTGATAAGAAGGCTAAAACAAAGGATTTCTGGGTGGGTAGCAAAGTTCTAAGATGGGATTCACGAAGAGAGGACAAGGGAAAACATGCAAAATTCGATTTTCTGTGGAAAGGTCCATACATTATCAGCATTGTGCAAGGCAATAATACCTATTTTCTCAGATCTCCAGATGGCAGCACAGCTGAAGAAGGCCCTGCCAATGGCCGAATTCTAAAGCACTACAATGAGCCTTTTGGGTGAAAAGAGCAGGCAGAATTATATTATGTACATAGAATGTTTGTATATATCAGCATTTTGATTTTATTTTTGTAAGAATTCATGATGCTAAAGCGCGCAGAAGAAAGCAGGCAGTGCTCTACAGTTTAACAGCAGCACAAGTGAAGGAAAGAGCTGTTACCAATCCAAAAGTTCAAATCAATCCAACAGTCAGCACTAACAAGTTCAAAGCACAACCATAAAAGAAGGATCAAGGCAATCTAACCTGCTGTTCTTGACTTCTCACAAGGAAAAGTCATCCCCAAGAGGAGCCACTATTAGCCTCCTGCTGCAGCGTGTTACTTATATTTCATGATTGACATTTTACTGGCCAAATATTTCATACTTTGCATGCTACAATGCTCCATATTTGCTAAACAAGTCACCAAGCAAAGCAAGCTACTCAGAGTTCTTCTAACTACTTTCCAAATTTTGAAAAAGTTATTCCAGTTTTGGTACAATTTTCAGCCAAAGGGAGGTCCAAACAGCCTAATCTTGGTCTCCCTAGGTTTCAATTTCCTATTTTAGAATATAGAGAATGAAAATCTGTCCAAACATCTTAATCTTGGCAAATTCTTAGATAGGTAGAGAATCAAAGGAGCCCAACTGCTTAATCTGGGCCCTTGGAAGAAAAAAGGGTAGTTTGTAGATAGGAAGGCATAAAAAGAAAAAAATGAAATGATGGGTCTGCAAGTATAAGTGCACCCGAACCAAAAGAAGAAAAAATGTTAGGTAAGTAGGCTAGGTAGGTAGTTTTGAGGTTGCAGAATCTTGATTTCTGATCAATTCTATGTTTTCATGGTGTCATCTCTACTCAGGGCACAATTACCAGGCCGTTTTATGTGAAAGAGCTCAAAACAGGCATAACTAACTTCCCTTTCTCCCTCTCTCCCAAATCATTAACTAATTTCCCTAAAAAGAGGTCAAGATCTGCTTGATATCTCTTAGTTTCATCATTTTTCATGTCATTAACCTGGGTGAAGATCCGCTTCACTCAAAGAGGATCCATACTTTCTCTATAAAGTTCTATCTCCCCTTGAAGCCTAAGATTTCTGAAGCTTAGCGCTTTCTTGTCATCTCCATGTTAACTACTAACACTATTACTTAACTCCCTATATTTACCCTATCCCCATATTAAAACTATGTAGATAATCCCCTTATATAAATATCCCCTCCCCCTGATTGAAATATAACCATAAATACTTCACTGGGAATTACTAAGTCACCTGGACTTTAGTAAGAACCCTCCCTCTACAAAAATTTCCACTTGCAAGTGTCTGGACCCCTTCCAAACACTAAGAAAACCCTTTCCAAATGCTAATAACCCTCCCCGCGCATTCTTCTGTGAAAACTATTAATGTTTATTTGATAAGTTTCCACCGCGAAAAACACAGTTTGTCTATTTTCTAAAGTTTAAAACCCATAGCGCCGCGAAAAATCAAGCCTTTAACACGCGCACGCTTTTGCTAAACCCTGCGCATCTCCCTTTTTCGTCGATCATCGGATCACCTTCCCCAGATCCGACGGTCCTTGTTCACATCGCGCGCCCGATTATGGTGGTAGGTTACCACCCGACGTCTGACGGTTTTACCATCGTACACCGGGACAGGTGGTGGCCTCCCATTGCATCGGGCCGCCCATGACAGAAACCACCCCCGTACCAAAGGTGGTCTGATGCCCATGCAAAACCGCCCTCCCCTCATGTAACAGGAGCGCCACCCCATCCTGCCACGTCCCCTCCACGTCACCTCACCTAGCCTGCGCCCGACCCACGTCACCCTGCCACGTATCCCTCCACGTCACCCCGCCGTACTGCGACATCACCTTGATGACGTCAGCATGCTGACATCACACCCGTACCAAAGGACCGCACTGCTGACATCAACTGCCATACTACTGAAAATAGGCCATATTGGGAAATCTTTAGGGAATCTTTTGATTCCTTGGCCCGTTTTGCACCGAAAAAGCCCGAAATTGCCCGATTTTGCCAAATTAAACCGATTTGAAGACAAGAAGACACCAGAGACAGAGATTAAAGAGTATCAGATCAAATTTATAGAGAGAAAGCACGTCAAAGAGTATCAGAAAGCGGCGGAGACCATCAATGTAGTGGCGAAGAGTATCAGCGAAGATCTTAACAGCGGCCCAAAGCAGGTGAAAATTAAATACCTTCCAGCAAAGTCAAAGAAGGGGGCGAGGCCACTCAAAACTCTCAAATCATGGTTATTGCACATTTAACTCACACCAGAACAGAACTGAAAATCCCAAAGCATAGTTATTCGAGCAGTACTACACCGAGCCACCAAGGGCCACATTGCACTCTTTCTGATCCAGTTACCTCTGACCCAGTTTAATAGATATTTACCTGCATTTAATTTTGGCACAATTTTAGGTTTAGAAAGCTCTTTTGCAAACCTGTTTTAGGTCAATTGTAATAAATAGTTCGAGATATTTGCACTATAAAGACAGCCCTGAATACTGTATTAAGGGTTGGTTGGTTGGTTGGTTGGTTAGTGAAGGAACTGTCTTTAGCTGATTTTGGTCCAGGGGAGACTCGCACTATAACACCTGATAAGTTTCTATAATCAAAGACTGCTTATGAGCTTTCGAGAATGGATTGTTCATTATGTTTACTAGTTGAAGAGTGACTATGGAATTCTCGTGCTCTTGCATAACTAAATAAGTGCTTCTTACCTCTGTTTTCCATTCATAAGTT
Organism: Pinus taeda; assembly: GCA_000404065.3. Classification (NCBI taxonomy): domain Eukaryota; kingdom Viridiplantae; phylum Streptophyta; class Pinopsida; order Pinales; family Pinaceae; genus Pinus; species Pinus taeda. The sequence goes on along the minus strand of APFE031078969.1, from coordinate 209,160 downwards.
ACCATCTAAACAAAAGAAAAGAAGATTAGCTTAGAATTTGTTTAAATACACTCTATGCTCAATTTCTGTTGTTTCTTTATGTTTTCCTCTGTTTAGGCATAAATATGAATTCCCCATGGCTCATGTTTGCCCTAACCTTAGACAGTTATCCAGGGATTCTTCATTGCCGCTAGATAGAGATCATCCTTCCCTCTGTTAAGCTGAGTGAGAGATTCTTAAGTGCCTCTCATTCCTTACCTATCATTCATCCTTTTAGTTTGAAGATTGTGTTATGAGCAGCTATCCTCCTTCATGTTTCTCTTATGACCAAGAAACGCACTGATAATCCTAACCCATGACTCCATGCCCAATGGTTTGAAACTTATCACTTCATGAATTGCCTCTCTACCTGAAAGCATTTTCCCTCCATCCAAACATCCAAACACAAACAAAAACCCCTGAACCAAAAAGCTAGCCTAAAATCATCAACAAAATTAAATCATCAAGAGAGAGCCCTCTCTGATTGTAGGTGGGCTAGAACCTGCAATCCAAAGATTGGTTTGTGGTTACCTCGGCCGTATCCCTACAGGAGCCTAGGGACAACCTGAGTGATAACAAGTCGTTTATAATGATTATGAAGAAATATGAAATGAATATAAACTACTAAATTAGTGGTTTATATAATGAATATGGAGCTACCAAAAAAATATAAATGAATATTATAAATGATTACTTTGTGATTGCAAATAACAACTAAATTTTGCATATATACGACTAATAGTAGCTAATTTATAGTATCATATAACACGACAAAAATTTAGTCATATTTCTTTGGTCATTAATTGGTTTCAAACGATGACTAAAATCTGCATATATGTGACTATTAATAACTAATTTATAGTATCTTATGACACGAACAATGTTTTGTTCATATTTCTTTGGTCTTTAATTGGTTTTCTCAGATAATAATATAGTAATATATTTTTTTGTATATTCGGTCATTAATTGCGGAAATTATTGACTAAATCAATGCTTAAATTAATGACCAAATTAATGACTAAATATATTACTCGACTATAAAATTGAGACAACCAATTAATGACTAAGCTAAAATGACTAAAATTGGTCATGTTATAAGATACTATAAATTAGCTACTATTGGTCACTGACTGAAAAATGGTCATTTATATGCAAATTTTAGTTTTTGTTTTAGTAACTAATTAGCCATTTTGTACTAGTTAAAAGACTCTAGAATAATCTATTTTGTAACTCTATTTAAGAGTTTATGTGTTCAAATTGAACCACTAGTAGGTTATCGGGTTGTATTATAATCAGGCCACTGGGAGGAAGAGACATTCCATTCTTTTGAGAGAATTTTGTTCCATATATGAGAAAATATAGCTAGAAGAGGTTAGAGGTAGAGAAAATAGAGAGGATATGTGCACTACAACAACCCATCGGCCACATACATTACTTCTTTATATCTGCAGTCATATTTCCAGACAGAGAAATAGAGTGAAGTGACCTCACCTTCTAGTTGGGTTTTCTCCCAAAAGGGTTTCCAAGACAGCATATATTGTGTATTATGTGTGTGTGAGTTTATTTTTTAATTCTATAATTTTGTGCTTGATTTACTTTTACCACTAGTAGAAAATGAAAAATTAGTGACTAGGTGACTAAAAAAGTTAGTCACCACAGCTTTTCCAAGTGAAATACTACCAAAAATGAGAAATCTTAACTGACCGAACTAACAAATACTAACATAAATCATGAGTTTAGTCATGGGTTAAAATATGTGACTAGCTAATAAGTAATACAACTAAAAATGACTAACATGAATGACTAATTTAGTCTAAGAACAAAAATACAACTACCTAATAGGTACAACAATAATATGAATCAGTTTTTTATGTTAGTCATCTTAATTGTGTCAAGCAATCTAAACTTACAAGTGATAAGGGATTGAAAGGTTGTTAAGGATTGGTTGAAAGGTTATCCTTCCTTAAACACTTCTTCATCCTCACATGGTGTATAGGTGAGCCAACATTGCACTATGTATCTCTAATAATTTGTAATTTTAAAAATATAATTTTTAATAAAAATTTTATTTTATTTTTTTTTTTTTAAATTACTCATTGAATCTAATTGGATCTAGTTCCAATTTGAAATTAATTTGAAGAGCAATTTTAATTTTTAAGACTATAATATCAAATAAAGCTACTTTAGTTTCATATTAACCAACAGAGATCTATCTAAACCCCAGATCTATCAAGTGCCGAGAGGGATCCAATCTCTCGAGGTGAAAACTTTTTTTTTCTAGTGCACAACTTGAGGAAAGTTTTACACCTCGAGAAATTGGATCCCTCTTGGAACTTGATACTTATAGGGTTAATATGGATCTAGGTTGGTTATATAATACTATATAATATCTATATTTGTATTTGTGTCTCTTTGTTATTCACTCTCTCTATCTCACCCCCCAAACATACACACTCTCTCTCTCCCTCTCTTCCCCTTCTCTATCTGTCTCTCTCTTCCCCTTCTCTCCTTCTATATCTAATTCATTCTCTGTATTCCCTCCCACTCTCCTCTCTCCCTCACTCTCTCTCCATGACTCCCTTGTCACCCCCTCTCTCTCCACCTTTCTCGCTCTAGATTTTTCTCGTTCCCTCCCTCTCCTATCCCCTCCAATTCTATCTCTCTCCTCATCTTTATCTTCCTTCCTATCTATTGCTTCTATCCCACCTCCCTCTATCTCTCCCCCAAATAACTCTCCCTCTCTCTCTCTTCCATCTAACTCTATCACTATCTCCCCCCCCGATCCTTCTCCATCTTTATGTCTATGTTTCTCTCCCTTCCCCTTCTCTACTTATCTCTATCCTCTCCTTTTCTTTCTCTTCCCTCCTCTCCTCTCTCCCTCACTCTCTCTCCATCTCTTCCTTCTCACTCCTCTCTCTCTCCACCTCTATCTCTCTATGTCTTTGTTCTTTCCTCCCTCTCTCTCCCACTCCGACTCCATATCTCTCTCTCTCTCTCCTCTCTCTTCCTTCCTCTCGCTCCCTCTCTCCCACCACACTCTCTCTCCCCCCATCACTCTCTCTTTCTCTCTCTCTATCCTCCAACTTTTTCACCGTCTCGCTTTGTCCCTCCACCCCCTCCCCATCTCTCTCTTAAATTTGATCACATTTTATTTTGCTTAAGAAATTATCTAAATTAGAAAAACTTAATTAGTGGTAAAATATTTAACTGATATTTTGGATTAGTCATGTCAAAGAAAAAAAATAATTAAAAACTTTAAAAAATCACGCACTATCTATAATCTATTATAATTAGTCAGTTTTCTTGCTCTCATCCCTTGGATCCTTAGCTATGATGGATCGATGTTGGTTCTCTCTCTCTCTCTCTCTCTCTCTCTCTCTCTCTCATCTCTTCTCTCTATTATATATATATATATATATCATTAAACAAACGGCATAGATCATGTTCTTTAGTTTATTAAACCTTTTTTAATTTCTATGGGAATTTTTAATTGTAGGGAGATTAGAGGTTTAGATATATCTTTAATTGTAATATTTTCCTTTTAGATTCAATTAAAAAATCTTGTTAAATAAATTAAAATAAAATATTTTATTATGAAATAAGTTATGGTTGTTTGGCATGTGGTATTGATAAACCATGGTATTGGCCCATGGTATTGTAACAAAGTAGATTTACAAGTTAATGTCCATTGTAAAGTGAGGGTGAATATCCATGTTTAACAATCTTATCATATTGCTATGAAATATTTGATTGTGAAATAATTTATGTTTTTTTGGGCATGTGGTATTGTTATAAAATATTTTGATTGTGAAATAATTTATGTTTATTGGGCATGTGTTATTGATAATCCATGGTATTCACCCATGGTTTTGTAACAAAGGCTCTTTTTTACAAGTTAATAATATCTACCATAATGTGGGGGTGAATATTCACGATTAAGAATATTACATATTGTTGTAAAAGATTTTAGTTGTGAATAAGTTACTGGTTTTTTTACTTGTAGTATTGATAAGCCATGGTATTGGCCCTGGCATTGTTGTAAATATTAAACCTATATTTTGGGATCCACCATTCAAATAGATTAATTAATGAAGATTTAAAAAAAATCATGCATATATTTAATATATAAATTAGTCATTTCTTGCTCTCATCCCTTTGGATCTTAGCTAAGATGATCATGTCGATTAATATATATATTATATATATTATATATTATATATATATATATTATAATATATATATATATATATATTTATATATAGAACCGGCATAGATCCATCTTAGCTTAATTTTACTAAATCCTTAATTTAATGGGAATATTTTTAGTAGTCCTGAGCATAGAGAGTTTAGATATATCTCAAATTCTAACATTTTCCCTTTCAGATTATAAAAAAATGTTGTAAAATTAAATTAAAATAAAATATTTTTACTACGAAATAAGTTATGGATTTTTGACATGTGGCATTAATAAGCCATGGTATTGGCCCATGGTATTGTAACAAAGCGGATTTACATGTTAATATCCATGGTAAAGTGAGGGTGAATATCCATGGTTAACAATCACGTCATATTGTTATAAAATATTTGATTGTCAAATAATTTATGTTTTTTGGGCATTTGGTATTGATAATCCATGGTATTGTAACAAAGGCTATTTTCTACAAGTTGATAATATTTACCATAATGTGGGGGTGAATATCCACACTTAATAAGCTTGTCATGTTGTTGTAAAATATTTTGGTTGTGAAATAAGTTATGTTTTTGGACTTGTAGTATGGATAAGTAAGAAAGCCTATTCATAAAAAAATCAAAATATAACAAACTAAAGTTTATTATTTTTATTAATTTAACTTTTTATTATTACACTCATCCCACTATCATTTTTAACTTCTTCTTCTTTTTTTATTAGCTTCTCAAGAAAAAATAACAAATTCTTATTAAAAATAAATCATTCAACCCAATTGCAATTTATATATTTTATTTTATATTATAAAAATTTCTTTTATTTTCTTTGTTATAAATATTTCTTTTATTTTTCATTTCCATTTTAGCGCAACATCACATTATAGCACTATATTTTTTTCTATCTTGTCTATATCTGTGTAGAAATTCCAAAAGAAGGAAGAACATCAACGTGATCTATGGATTTCATGGGATTCAAACCCAAGATGGAGTTTTCATTGGAAACACCTTAGGAGAGCATCAACGATTAGATGGAGCAAGGGAGGAAGACCATCAACGTGATCTATGGATTTCATGGGATTCGAACACGAGATGGAGTTTGCATGGGAAACAACTTAGGACAACATCAACGATTAGATGGAGCAAGGGCAACGTCACTAGGTGTGCATATTTTGGTAATTTGTACATGGGTATGTATTTGGACTCTCTTCTTCCTTTTTACTAAACATTTTTGTATGGGTAAATAATTTCGAGGGTTTATATGATCAAAGCATAAATTTTATCTAGAGTTGAGGGTTTAATGATTACGATAAGGGGAAGGTCATTGGGCGTGGACATTTTGGTAATCTGTACATGGGTATGAATTTTGGCTCTATTATTCCTTTTTAATAAAGATGATTTTTGTTCTTATGGGTAAATAATTTTGAGGGTTTAAATGATCAAAGCATAAATTTTATTTAGAGTTGAGGGTTTAATGATTATGATATTTTGGTAATTTGTACATGGGTATGAATTTGGACTCTGTTCTTCCTGTTTACTAAAGAGGATTTTTGTTCTTATGGATAAATAATTTTGAAGGCTTATATGATCAAATCATAAATAATATCTAGAGTTGAGACTTTAATTATATTGCGGCCAACAATTCATCAACAGTCAATGTAAAAATATGAATTTTGCATGTCCTTACTATATAAAGGGTTTAATGATTATGATAGACAATTCACAAGTAATAATTTTGCATGTCCTTATTGTACAAAGGGTTTAATGATTATGATAATGAAGATCTCGATTGCGGTCAGCAATTCATCAAAACGCAATGGCCAAGTAAGAATTTTGCATGTCCTTATTGTACAGATTAGTTCGCTCCTCCATAACTTTTCTAGGGTCAGAAAGCATGAAATTTTATTTTTTCTTTTCACTTTTTTTAGTGGTTGCTTTTTTGTGTAATGGACTCTACCATGGCCAAATTAAAAGCACTCAAGTGATGCAAGAAAATTTTCTGGTAGGATTCAAATGCTAGACCTTACTCAAACTTTCTTACATGAAATTAAAATTTCTTGTAATCATGAAAATAAAATATTTTTTGTTTCATCCTTAGATTCTGATCTCAATGCCTACAGTTTTAAACCATGTTACTATATTTTATGTAGAATATAGTTATATCCATTAAACCTTACAACTCTCCAAATCTTAGGTTAATTTCAGCTAAAAGGAAGGAATGTGAACAACTTTTGCAATTTAGATTCAATTCTTACAGACAATGATTAAAAGTGGAAGAACTCAATGGTTTGATAACTTTTACCCACCCATAAATTTTGAAGACCTTTGCTATTATTCTAAACCTAAATAGAGAGAGTAGAAGAAGAAAAGGAGTCTGGATGAGGTGGATGCTGACCTGCTTGATACTTTTCAAAAGTTAGGTATACCATTGACTAGAAGAAGAGATTGAGCAACATTATTGTATATGTTGGTTTTGACAATGTTTTCATTACTACAATGCATAGGTAGACTCTACAGGTAGTTGAGGTTATCTTTTGTTCGTTATAAGAGGTAATTCAAGAGTATCTTTATCTAGTTAGAAAGTAGTTTGGCAGGGTTGCTACTCCTACTGATAACTATTATGCTGCATTGTATTATTTTTTTAGTGATAGCTCCTTCTATTAAATCTCCAGGCATACTTTTTCACCCATGGAAATATCTAGTTATTTCAGGATGAGTGGGATGGAGACCAGGAATTTTGATAGGACTCTTATTTTTGTAGATGAGAGGAGTTCTGTGAGGTGAGAGGAGTTATGTGACATATATTGAAGGATGAACTATACCATTTTATGACACCAATCATCTCCATGCCATAGTAGTGGATATCTATTGCATTGAGGGACAAATGATAAAGTATTCCACTTTAAAGAATTGGTATGTCGAGGACGAGGAATGTGGATGTGGGATTTATAGTTTTATTACGAAAAGAGGTTTTGTGATGGAGACAAATTGAGGATTTCATCGACCTGAGTAGAGACTAGTTCATCAATCACTAAAAAATAGTCAAGCATTGTTTTGAAAGGTAATGATGCAATTGGAGAGTTCTATTCTATTGCCTTGAAAAATAGCTACCAATAGGGGGTACAAAGATGATCCATATAGGGAAGAATTGTAGGAGTAGGATTGTTTCTAAAATTAGATCTATACACAAGTCAAGGGATTACTATAGAGGATTAGTACAGGTGCAACCAAATTATCACAATGAAAGGATTTTTTCACAATATTATTTTATGCTCATCGGTGACCAGGAAGCTACAAATACTTATTGTTACATTCAGGTACAGTTGAGTTGCATTCTAAAGTCTCTAATTTCATTTATTGATAGTCCTTCTTGTGTCCTTGTCTCTCTTAATTTCATTGTGGTAGGATTGGAATGGGTTAAAAAATCAAGCATATCATTGAGTCAAGTACACACCCACACATTAGTACATGTCATTGTTCATACTCTTTGTCTTTTTATACAATTAGAAGTGAGCAATATGATGTGTGCACACACAAAAAATCCTAGCATGCATGATGAATCCCCCTCCAATTCCATTTTCTATGGTGAAATTTTATTTTCTTTGCTTATACAAGCCATCTAGCCACATAGTGGCCACTATCAAATGTGAAGGTATATGTCATATAAATCTTTTATAGTCTACTTTATTTTATATTCAAGTATTCATTGTCTTTCATGTCTTATACTCTGCGTTGTATCTTCTTTCATTTTCAGGAGGGGAATTTAGTATTGATGGTAAGAAGCAACAATTGAAGAGAGAGGAGAACAGTAACACTGGAGCAACGAATGAAAAATGAGAGAGAGAATAGAATACGTCTAGTGATACCCTTATAGCCAATATCTTGTGTAAGACATAGTCATAGAGACTGATGGTCAAGCCTTCAGAGTTACTGAATTCACTTGAAATGCTTTGGCAACACAATGATAATGTTTTTAAATGATGAAACAATATTTCATGTGTAAATTGTAGTTCAACCCATATTAAATTGGAAACTCATATTGTAATACTTGATTTTTATATAATAAAATTTATATGGTTGAAATTATTTTTATTTGCACTTGATATTATTTTGTCTTGTAATTAACATATGTAACTTTGTGTTATCATATTAGATAAACATGCACATTGTATGACATTTTATTAAATTTAGTCGCAAAATCATACTAATTAATTTATAGTGATTGATAATAAACACATAAAATGAATATCAAACTACTAAATTAGTAGTTTATAATAATTGACGATGAACATGAATAAATGAAATGAATAGAAACTACTAAATTAGTTGTTTATATAATGAATATGAAAATACCAAAAAAACATAAATGACTACTACAAATGATAATTTTATTATTATTAAATGATGACTAATTTTTAGTAGCTAATTTACACCATCTTATAACATGACTAAAATTTAGTCATATTTCTTTGGTCATTAATCGGTTTTAAATGATGACTAAAATTTGGATATATATGACTATTAATAGCTAATTTACAATATCTTATAACATGACCAATGTCTTGGTCATATTTCTTTGGTCATTAATTGGTTTTCTCACGGATTCATATAGTAATATATTTTTTTATATATTTGGTCATTAATTGTAACAATTAATGACTAAACCAATGAAAAGTTAACGACCAAATTAATGACTAAATATACTGCAAGATGGTAAAATTGACGAAACCAATTAATGACTAAGCTAAAAATGACTAAAATTTGGTTGCGTTATAAGATACTAGAAATCAACCATTATTGCTCAACGACTGAAATTGTTTATTAGTAACTAATTAGTCATTTTGTACTAGTGTACATCCATGCACTAATTACAGTTAATTTTATAGATCTAGAAATTAAATAAATATCTAATAGTGTATAATCTTATATTTTTTAATATAATATTATCAAATTTATTGTGGCAAATTTTCAAGTGGAAGATCTACGACAGTTTATGGATCATTTGGTATTAGAGCTAGTTTCCTTGGGTATTTTGTGGAGATTGCAAGGATCTAGATTGGAGAGGCCGAAAATAGAAAAACCCTAACTATGGGAGATGAATCTATAAATGAACCTCGTGATCTCGTAGAGGCGAGGTTTCTGCAACTTGAAGAACAACTCATGGATATAAACTACAATGTAAACCTCCTAATGGTGAACCTAAGCAATAAGCCGGGGATATTTGGAGAAGAAGTGGGTTCAAATGTAGAGGATAAATCAAAAGGAGGATTGGTAGATTGGGAAGATGTAGAAAACTAGTCGAAAAAAGAACCCAAAAAATATCAACCCATTTCAATTACTGTCAACCAATCCCTGTATAAAGTGGAAGAAAAATTCGATATCAAGCCATACCATGCTGAGATCGATGCTCTGAAACTGAATGAGTACTGGTTACAAAAATTGGAATTTTATTTCATTGTCCATCAGATTGAGGAAGAATAGAAGGTCTCATTCGCGTGGCTGAAATGGAGGGCCATGTGCTGAATTGGTGGGAAAGACACACAGAAACCCTAAGGTTGGAGGGATAGCCTCTAGTGACTAAGTGGGAGGATTTCAAAACCCTAATTCAGTTTTTTATCTGATATAGTATGTTGAAGACTCGTGGATCTGGTCGCATTGCTTCAGGAAAAAGTTGGGCCAAAGCGTGCAAGAGTATACCACAGAATTTATAATGATGGCTATAATGATGGGTATCTCTCCAATGAACCCAGATTTACTCTTCAGGTATTTGGGGGGTTTGTACCACCATCTGCATGAGCAAGTCATGTTGTTGAAGCCCAAAACAATGGGCAAGACTTATGTACGGGCATAGTACCTAGATGACAGAGGCCTGAAAAGAGCATAATTAAGTGGATCAAAGCAAAAGGAGAAAACATACGCTTCTAAGTATGGGTAGAAGAAGAAAAAAGAGGGAAAAGATAAAAATATGGACGTCACAACACACTAGTGCAAAAACCACAGCAACCATCAAAACTACTGCAACATTAATGATCACACAAAGGAAAAGTGATGGAAGTTTCATACCGAGCTAAAACCGAAGAGCAATAAGAAAGATAACAAGAAGACGAATCTCATGGGCAATGATTCAAGAAACCAAGTTGAAAGTAGCTCGGACATGGATGAGAAGACCTTTTATACATCGGTACAAAAGGAAGTCAATCTGAGTAGCCTTAAGCAACAAGAAGAGAAAGAAATGACTAAACTCTTCCATGTAAAGATACAGCACAAGAAGACAAAAATTGATGCTCTGTTTGACTCAGGATCAGAGGTAAATCTCATTACAGTAATCTAGTCAAGGAGTCGGGGCTGGAAGTCCATGATCATCCAAACCCATATGCACTAAGACACATAAGGAGGAGGAGTTGAATGTAACAAAATAGTGCAAAATTAGATTTCCTATTAGTGTTGATTTTATTGATGAAGTATATCTCGATCTGGTTCCCCTTGATGTATGTGGAGTCATGGTTGGGAGTCCATACATGTACATGTGTGATGAAATATTCATAAGGAGAGCTAAATAGTATCGACACATAAAGGATGGAAAATCATTCATTATCAATGCACACAAAGGAAAGTTCCAACTAAGCCAAGAAATTGATCAATTCCAACAGGAGGTATGTGTTATTTTTTTAAAAAGAAATTTAATCTCTAGAGGAGTCAATAAGAGGTAAGGAATCCCTAGAGGGGTTTACTAAGAAATGAAAAACAACAATTAGAGGGGTTGTTACATGCACACAAGGACATGATCTGAGAGCCTAAAGGGTTATATCCTAAGAGAGAACTGTAGCATGAGATTCATCTATTGCCAGACTCCCCATTCTCAAATATTGGGTTGTACATGTATTTTGTTATAGAAGAAAGTGAGGGAAAGAAATAGTAGCAGTAGTTGTTGGAACAGGGTGTCATTCGACCAAGTACATCACCATGTGGGTCACCCATTATTATTGTGCCAAAGAAGGATGGGACTTGGGGATGTGTATAGATTATAGGCTGTTGAATAAAATCAGACTTAAGAACATATTACCCCTTATCGAGGATAGATGATTTGCTAGATCAATTGGAGCACTAAGATTATTTCACCAAGATGGACTTGAAGTCTGGATATCACTAGGTTCGAGTCAAAGAAGAAGATACATGGAGGACCACCTTCAAAAGCAATCAAGGTTTGTATGAGTGGTTAGTTATGCCATTTGGCCTATGTAATGCACTAACTACATTTTTGAGAATAATGAATGATGTATAGTGCCCTTTTATAGATTCATTTGTTATTGTCTATTTGGATGATATATGGGTATATAGTGCTTCCTAGGAGGCACATATTTCATATTTGACGCAGGTGCCAAAAACATTGAAGAAGCACCAGCTACTAGCAAATCTCAAGAAGTGTAAGTTTGCGCACCAGGTCTTGGTGTATTTGGGATATGTGATTGGTGGAGGAGAATTGAAGATATATTCTTCCAAGATGGAGGCCATTATGAAATGGTCAGTGCCTACTAATGTTTCTAAGGGTAGGATTTTCTTTGGAGCAACACAGTGCCTAAGGAAATTCATAGCCTCATTTTCAGTGGTAGAAGCACTAGCCCACACAATAACAACAAGTTTCAAGAGTTACTAGTGGGGAAATGGCAGCAAAAGGCTTTTGATGAGTTAAAGAAAAATATTAGTGAAGTATTAGTTCTGGCATTGCCAAACTTTCAACGACCCTTTGAAGTGGAAACAGATGTGAGTGGGTATGTTATGGGAGTTGTTGTGATGCAAGGAGGAAGGCTTGTTTGCTACCATTATGAAGTATTTCATGGGGTAGTTCTTAACTATCGTACCTATGACAAGGAGGTCTATGACATGCTGCAAGCTATGAAGAAGTGGAAGAAAAATTTGATGGGAAAGGATAAAATAATCCACACAGATCACCAGTCCTTACAGTACCTGTAGACCTGAATAAGCTACAACAGATGAGGAACTACAAGTGGATGGGAGTTTTACAATATTTTCATTTTGTGATCAAGTATAAGAAGGGAAACACAAAAACGTTGGTTGATATGCTTTCAAGGCCACCCACATCAAACATTACACCTTTGGAGACTCTTATGCACATGAAGCCATTCACCCATGATGTATACACATAGGCATACTTAGAAGATGAGGACATCAATGAGGTGTATTAGCAGTTGGAGAGTTAGAGTCATGTGTACAATGGCAAGAGCACCATTGACTACCATCTCCAGGATGGATTACTTGACACGATAGATAAGTTATGTGTTCCTAAAGGTTAGTGTTTTTAGTTGATTGGAGAGGCTCACACCTCCAAGGTTGCAGGAGACCTTGATGTAGGGAAGAGCATGGCTAATTTTCAGAGGTATGTGAATTGGCCCAAGATACAAGAGTAGGTAGCTAGGTTGGTAAGGGGATGTATGCTTTGTTGTACCAACAAACCTAACAACAAGAAATGGGGTTTGTATCATCCCTTACCTAGGCCTACTCATCCTTGGGAAAGCATTTCCATGGAGTTTCTAGGAGGTTTACTGACAACCAGGAATTGACATGAGTAGCTGTTTGTGGTAGCTGACAGGTTCAACAAGATGTGGGTTCTTATTACATGTAAAAATACCATCAACAGATAGAAAGCAACAAACATTGGTATTTAGATAGGTCTGGGTACACTTTGGGATACCGTGGAGCATCATTTCAAACAGGGATACAAGATTTCTTAGTGCATTCTGGACTACATTGTGGGAGAAGATGGACATGAAGTTGAAGAGATCTACACCATTCCATCCACAGATAGATGGGTAGACATAATTAGTCAATAGGACTTTGGTGTGGCTTCCAAGGGGTTACAACCAGAAGCATCCGAAGACTTGAGATTAAAATTTGGTATATATACAACATCCTTATAACATAGTAGTCCAGAGTTCTACAGGAAAGTCCCCATTTCAAACTTCTTTTGGATATTTTCTACCTTCACCTTTTGATATTGCATATGGGTAGTAAGGAGCAAGGAAGGAAGACAATAGAGGACATGCTTTGAGGGCTGAAAAAAATTATAGAGAAGATCAGGCAGATCCATATAGAGATACAAGAAACACTACAAAAGTCATAGGTGAAGTATAAGGCGAGGCGTGATCAACACCGAATAGAGAAATAATTTAAGGTGGGAGATAGAGTATGGCTACATTTGAACAAGGAGAGCTTGTAGGGGCCTAGTAAGAAAATCAAGCCTTTGGGGTATGGTCCCTTTGAGATACTATAAAAGCTGGGTGATAATACCTATCGACTAATGTTACTACCATACATGCACATTTACTCAGTTGTAAATGTGGAGAAATTGAAGCACTATGAGCTTTCCATGGTAGATAAGGAAGAGGAACATGTCCTACCTTCTATGGAGGATTTGGGACCAGACGCTCAGGCATAGTTGACGAAAGACATAGTTTTTCAGAAGAGGTCTAGAGCTAAAAGACAAGGGCAACAATACCTTTAACATATTAGGTTGAAGGGACAACTTCGAGGAAAAGCTAAATGGTACACCATGGAGAAGGTGGAGGGAAAATTTCCTCACCTCATTCAGTAATATATTTTGGTGATAAAAGCCTCCCAAAATGGGGAGGTGTGATCCAAATTGGATCATTATATTTTTTTTCATCCATCTCAATGCATTTGGATTGGAAAAATTGGAGGAATCAGGTCACACGACCATTTTTACTCGCGGGACCTAGTTTGGCAAAATGGGGTTTGAAACCTTCTAGGAGCATTTTGAGACATCAAATGAATTTTTTTTGGGGAAAACTTAGCCACATGGAAGCAACGGCTTATCACGTTATTCCACAGACAGATATCTTTCCAACGACACAATAATCACGTCAATTGGAGTTCGTATGCAAATGTTACGCCACTCAAAAGTTGACCTTCTTGTTTTCACACCTTTAGTTTGGGAGGATGTCATGTGAGCCCCCATTATTTATGGAAAAATGTCTAGCTACATTTTTGTGATGTAAAAGAATCTATAAGAGTCTATTTGGTAACTCTAATTAAGAGTTGATGTAGTCAAACTTAACCACTAATAGACCATCAGGTTGTGTTATAACTGCGCCACTAGGAGGAAGAGGCATTTCATTCTTTCAAGAGCATGTTGTTCCATAGTTGAGCAAATATATCTAGGAGAGATAGGAGGTAGAGAACAAAGAGAGGATTTTTTCACTATAGCATCTGACAGGCCATAGACATTACTTCTTTGTATATGAATATGTATTTCAAGCTAGAGAAAGAGAGTGAAGTGGCATCACCTTCCAATTGGGTTTTCTCTCGAAAGGGTTTCAGAGAGAGCATATCTTGTGTATCATGTGTGTGTGTGAGATTATTTTTTCATTCCCTACTTTTTTACTTGATTTAATTTTACACACATACACTAATTAAAATTAATTTTACAGATATAGAAATTAAATAAAATTGTAATAGTGTAGAATCTCATATTTTTTAATATAATATTATTAGAAATTTTATGACGAGATGTCGATTGGAATATCTAGGGTAGTTTACGGATCAAGCGACAACATCAAATTTTCATTTATTATTGACGTACACATCAAATTTGTTGGATAATCTATGTACATCCCTAAGCTATGTTATGACTCTTCATATGCAGTGCCTATTTCTTCATTAGATACATGGAACTATTCTTGTTTCTCCTCTCCTAATTCACATGCATTCATTTTCTTCCTCTTCTATCTCCTCTTGCCTCCTCCAACCTTTATCCACTCCATGCATTTAAACGATGGTTGGGATACTAAATAGTCACAATGGTTTGAATTCCTCCATAATTTCCCACTTCAGTCACCATTCTCTGACATACTAAACATTCATGGTGGTTTGAATTGCTCATCTAATTCCTATCTAACCTTTATTTCATCTTGTAGGTGGATCACTAATTTATCACAAATACCCTTAACAAATGTGGAATCACTTTAGGTCATAATATATTGTGTTGTAACAAACTTGGAATAATGTAACAACAAATATGAATTCAAAACACTATCACAACAAGGTAGAATCACAACATTGTCACAAAAAAAATGTCACAACAATGTAATAAAAAGGTGTTATTATAGCATTGTAGTAGCAAGGAGGTATTAAAATACTATAATAGAAAAAAATATCATAGCATTATAACAAGAGGGCACTTTCATAACAAGAAATGTCGCATAATTGTAGTATCGAGTTGGTGTCACAACACTGTGATAGTAAATTGGTATCATATCATGTGACAATAGGATGGGTTGCAGTAAGGTGGTGCCACAGTAGTATAAAATGGGGTTCTTTCATACCATGCTTACTTCATACTCTAAACTAATAACTAAAATCTATTGATGCAATTTTCTTTTAGCCAAAGATACTTTTGAAATAGACATCCTTGGTAAGAAAAGCATGAGCTTCTAGCTGATGTGGATATAACATGATTGATGCAAAGGAGGAAGGTCCTCATAGTCATGTCATTACTTCTTTTAGAGTGCATGAAACATCCTCAAAGCCATTGTTTCTCCACTTGACCATATACTCACGATTCTCCTTATTTCCATTTCTCTTTCTAACTATGTTTTCCAAGAATTGACCTAAACCTTGGGATCCCTTCAATGGAAATTGATTATTCTAGTAATCGACATTATATTTTTCATCATCCCCTTCTCCTTTGTAAACTCATACAAGTCAACAACATTTAATGTTGGGGAATTGTCATTCTTTTGTTGTAATTCCAACTCATAGGAATTATCAAAAGTACTCTCAATCCCTTGAAATAGTGCATTTGTTTTGTACTTGGGCTCAATATATGCACGTCTAGGAAAACATTCTTTCTTTAAATGCACCATTTCTAGGTCTCCGTAAAAAACCTTCTTTCTTCATAATGGATTTGTCCCTTACATATAACTTGAATTTCTCTTTTGAAAATTTAGATGGACCTCCTGTTACATTTCCAACATATCTTTCACAAATTCATTTGCATCAGCAACCCTTCTATCTTCCATATTTGGCAACATAAGGAAATCCAAAACTCCCGTTACTGACCTTCCATTAAAAATCTAAAAGGAACTCATTCCAATAAGCCTATTAGTATAATTGTTATAACCAAATTCATCATGGGCGAAAACCAACTATTGTTGTGCTAGCTTTTTGTGAATCAAACTCCTAAAATTCCCAAGGCACTGGTTAACCACCTTACTGTGTCCATCTATTTTTGGTTGGTATGCATAACTATATAACAACTTGGAACCCATTTTCTTCTAAAGAACCCTCAAAATGTGCCAAAGGAATTTGGTATTTTTGTTAGAAGTGATAATCCTTCTTATTAGGTACAATATCAAATTTCATAGAGGAATAAAACAACTGTTGTGCTAGCATCATTGGTTTCATGCATGGTTTGAAACATGTCATCTTCCATAACCTAACTACTACAACCATCATAGAATCATGACCTCTAGATTTCCAAGGAATTCCTAAAGGAAATGTGATACATAGATCATCCCAAGGCATCTCAAGTGTTGGTTGGGGATTGTACAACCCTATGTTCAGACTCAGTTAGTTCTTTGGGAATTCCTACAACATGCAACAAATTTATTAATATCCTTGTTCATGCTAGGCCTAAGGTATCTCTCCATTGCTAAAACTATTGTCTTCTAAATGCCAATTGGTTTTATTGGATGGTATCAAATGTTCCATCTTAAAAACCTATCCACTATAATCATCATAGAATAATGACCTCCTAAGAAGTCCAAAAGCAATGTCCATACTTACAGCATCTCAAGGCGTCCTCTCAAGTACAGGGAGTGGTGTATACAACACTATGCTCCTCACTTTTTCCTTTCGCTCAATTCTTACAATACTCAACATATTTCTTAATATCCTTATTATTGGTGGGCCAAAAGAATCTTGCTTCACTAACATTGTTGCCTTGTACTTACTAAAATATTCTGGCAAACCTCCATTATACTTGTCTTTAACCAAATTCAAATATTCACAAACTTTGATTCTTAAACTAGAATCCTTCTTAGATATGGAAATAAAAAGAATCCTTTTTAGATATGGAAATAAAGATACATAGTTCTATCAATACTTCATGGTAACATACATGATTTCCATACTTCAAGTAGGTATGCATACTCTTTATCATAGTTACCAAGTTCGAATTCAAATTCGATTCGGTACATAAAAAATTCAGTTACTTAAAATTTAATACGGGAAAAATTTGGCAGTACAATATACTTCTTATTCCAATATTTTAAATAATTTAAATATACAATTATAACATTGAAAACAACAAAAACTCTTTTAAAATTGTTTCAATTACAAATTGTAAATAAAATTATATATTGAACCAGTTAGCCTAGTTTTATATTTAAAATAGCAAGTAAAATAGTAAGTTTTAAGAATTTTTGTATTGATTCATTCACCCACTTGCACCACAAATTATGGCATTTAATATTGAGTGAATTTTCAAGAAATAATATATTACAATGAACCGCATAAATTCTACATTATTAAGTATTTTATGTTCATAATGAAATGGTATATTAAGTGTGTGCAAACAATCTTTAAAAATATATGATTATATTATCAATTGCTAATTATTTATTTTTCAAACCAAACTCACCTTTAATTTATAAGGTATAGGAACAACATCTATTATTTAGTATAATACAAAATGTTAATATGTATAATTTAATACTTAATACTTACTCAAAATCTTAATTAACAAAATCCAGTGTAAAAGAAAATCCATTTACTAATATAATTAAGGGAGTGTTTCTACTTTTTACTAATATAATTCATGCAATATTTCTATTTTTAAAATATATTTGTTTAAATTTAATAAATCCACAAATTTACAAATTATATATATCATATATATTTTTTGCTTTACTCTATAAACACATAATTATGGTAAACATTATACATATTTCATTAAAAACTTACTAAATTAACTGTAAATTTCTTATTACATAAACTGACAAGTAACATTATCATTTAATAGCCATATTCTTATGTTATTTCCTAAATCTTAAAAAAGTTTTAAACTGTAAATTGGAAACTAGAATCTCCATTAGAAATGTACAATAACATTAACTCATTAAACCACTCATTGATAGCTGTAAAAGTTCTTTGGATAGCATGTAAAAGTTCTTTGGAGAAGGCCTTTCACAAAGTTATGAAAGTGTGGACTAAGAACCAGTCTTAAGAGTATAATTTTTCCTTTTCTCAAGAGCAATGTCAGCAGTAATTCCTGGACTTTCCCATTCCCGTCAGAGGCGTGGATTCTTAATCCATGAATGTAATATTCAGTGCACCGAATACTAATTCGAATGGAACCAACGAATTTTCGAATTTTTTTCCGCAGCCGAATTTGGTAACAGACAACTCCAAGGTCACTATTCCAATTGAATTCTTATATGTTTTGAAATAATATTAATAATAAAATGTTATATTTGAGAAAAAAAATGATTTTGATAAAAAAGTTTAGGATTAATCACATCACGCGTTTTTGATTAAGATTAGATGATTCATGATTCATCTTAAACACAAAGTAAAAAAAATAAAGAAATAAAACTCATTCCATATTAAATGACTCACGGGTCTGGACGAATTTGCAACATGCGAATTCAACGATAGAAGACACTGGTCCATCCCCAATGGGCGATATACTTAATAGCTTTACAGACCTTCAAAATTCTTTTGCTATCTGGTACATATCAAAAACCCTTAGACTATACCAATAGCCGCTATAGGAGATAACGGAATTAGGTTTTCAAATTTCAAAGCCTGGCCTCGAAATCTGGAGGCCGGAAGTCTGGTAGGTTACATAGACAACCTGGCAGATGTCGTATTTCAACTTTTTGGCTCCCAATTCTTTCCAGAAAGGCGACGCCGGGTTGGACTTGCGATTATTTTCAAGAAAAGAGGCCGATTCGATTCTATCCCACACTCCTTCGATATTAGCAAATTAAACTAACTTCACCTAACCTACTTCGATAATCACATTATTCACAAGTAAGGATAATCAATCCCTAGCACAATATACTCGTGGCAGATTTAAAGACCAATTATCACCATCGCACTCCACTTTACACTTTGTAAATACCCCGGCCTGCATACGGATGATAACGATATGGGTAAATTATAGAAAAGGAAATAAGATTGAGATGAGATAGCATGCATGCGTACCCATGAATGTTTGAGGCTTTTGAGAATAGCCAGTTTGATATTACTTGTTTTTTCAATCAGAGCGGCCACTTTGGTTATGTGGGCGATTACATCGTGAATATCGCAACCATGTTGTGGCTCGTAGATGCCGAATAAAACGGTCGTTAAGATTTGGCTTCTCTGCGGCGGAAGACAGGAAGAAGAGGAGGACACCATTTTGTTTGGTTTCTTCGACCCCATAGATGATATCGATTGGAATATGCGCGCTAGATATATATATATATAGAGAGAGAAAGTGGTGTATGATTTTCACAGAGAAAGAAATTTGTGCTCATCTGATCCTTCTAAGCTATGGAACAAATAAACGACATATCACAACACGGTTTTTTTGAACGTCTACACTATCAATTACGATCTGAGTTGCTATGCACTGTCTCAAGTAATTCGAATTTCGGAGATACAGAAGTCTAACATGGCCAAGATATCATTGCACTCACAGTGGCCACTTTGGTTATGTGGGCCATTACATCGTGAATATCGCAACCATGTTGTGGCTCGTCGATGCCGAATAAAACAGTCGTTAAGCTTTGGCTTCTCTGCGGCGGAAGACAGGAAGAATAGGAGGACACCATTTTGTTTGGTTTCTTCGACCCCGTAGATGATATCGATTGGAATATGCGCGATAGATATCTAGATATAGAGAGAAAGTGGTATATGATTTATACAGAGAAAAGGGACTTTGCGCTCATCTGATCCTTCTAAGCTATGGAAGAAATAATCGGGATATGCCGACAGGGTTTTGTCCAACATCTAAACTGTCAATTACGATCGGAGTTACTTGCTATGCACTGTCTCAACTAATTCGAACTTGAGAAATACATGTTGGAATTTAATTCCAACTGCATCACATTAATGCAGAACAAAATCTGATCTTCAGCAATTAATTTCAGATTGTTCGGTGCCGTAAAAGTTCCCTGATATTTTGCAGAATTAAATCCCATGCAGACAGCCGTTTTATTTTTTGCTGTAAAAGTCATCACCGCCTTGCATCACCGCTTTCTGCAATAAATACACAGATAATTATCAGCAGATATTTTGTTTAGTTTATTGTTTAATCAGATTTTTATCTTCCTATAAATGTAACGCACAGCAGTTCTGTTTTCTCAATGAGTGTAAGCAGAAAAGAACAGCAGTTCTGTTTTCCGTAATTTCTGAACAGCAGTTCTATTTTTTTGTCTGAGTTTTAGAACAGCAGTTCTGTTTTTGAGTGAAGGTTAGAAGAACGAGTGTCTCTTCTGTAATTGCACAGCAGTGCTGAACCTGTGATTTTCTAAGATAGAAAATCGATTTCTGGAGCTGAAGCGTTCCTCTTTTGTAACAGCTAAGTTTTTATATCAGCTTGCTTATTGTTCATAAATACAAGTTTACAGTTCATCAGTTTACTGTTTTTTGCTGATATTCAGTTACTGTTACACCGAGTGTTAAAACACTTTGATTTTACTCTAAGTAATTTTGATGTCCATAAAATGACTTAGCGTCAAAATCGCATTGCTAAAACACCGTAAGTCGAAAATAGTTTTGCGTCAAAAAAATACTGTTGCTGAAACACCACGTTCAGCAACTGACGAAATTTTTACGTTGCTGAAACACCTGTTTCAGCAAAGCGGTTACGTTGCTGAAACACCAGTTTCAGCAAAGCGAATTTTTTTCTGTTTTCGCTGTGCAAAACAGAGCATTGTTCTGTTCTGTTCTTTTTGTTCGGAATGCCCAGAAATTCCCAACATGGTATCAGAGCTAGTCTAGGCACTCAGTGAGTCAAAAACAGAGTTTGTTTTTCACTGTAGGAGCTGTAAGAAGTTCAGTGAGCAGATTTTTCCAGCAGAGAAAGTTTTTGCTT
>APFE031078969.1:163179-182024 GCA_000404065.3 Pinus taeda | reverse complement strand
TGCGATTTTCTGAGATAGAAAATCGATTTCTGGAACTGAAGCGTTCCTCTTTTGTAACAGCTAAGTTTTTATATCAGCTTGCTTATTGTTCATAAATACAAGTTTACAGTTCATCAGTTTACTGTTTTTTGCTGATATTCAGTTACTGTTACACCGAGTGTTAAAACACTTTGATTTTACTCTAAGTAATTTTGATGTCCATAAAATGACTTAGCGTCAAAATCGCATTGCTGAAACACCATAAGTCGAAAATAGTTTTGCGTCAAAAAAATATTGTTGCTGAAACACCACGTTCAGCAACTGACGAAATTTTTACGTTGCTGAAACACCTGTTTCAGCAAAGCGGTTACGTTGCTGAAACACCAGTTTCAGCAAAGCGATTTTTTTTCTGTTTTCACTGTGCAAAACAGAGCATTGTTCTGTTCTGTTCTTTTTGTTCGGAATGCCCAGAAATTCCCAACAATACAGACGTCTGACACGACAAAGTTATCATTGCACTCAACAATGTCAAAAACTTGTACCCCACGATTATAGTATGGATATTTAATACCCCTCTCAGAAAATAGTTGAAGGTGATATAAGGGTTCAACTCTCTTACCCACGTAAAGCTTCTCTTGGGAACACATGCAATCTTACCCACGTAAAGCTTCTCTTGGGAACACATGCAAAAGAATTTCATACAGACACAGAGAGTAGGAAATTGAAGTGTCGATCTCCCCCTTTCCTAGGTGTTTCCCTACGTGTTCATCACGGTGAGTTGTTTTCATCCATATAGACTATTTTTTCATATACACAAATCATCGTTGGGTTTGTATGAATCCTTTAAAAATGGTGAATTCTCATATTGACATGTCTCATATTCAGGTTCTTGCTTTTAAATTAAAGACGGGCCAATTCTCAAATTGACATTTTTAAGCGCAAGGTCATGGATTTAAAAAAAATACAAATAAAAATTCTGATTTCATTATAACAATTATTATGTTCATATATATTTTACCTTTATTTTAATTATAAAATAACTTAATTAAAAAAATAAAAATATAATTCACATTTATGTTATAATTTATTTATTTTTTTTGTGGGCAGAGAGGCTCTCTACAGCCCACTATATGATGGAGATCTTGTCACTTAACATAACCTTACATTACAAAAAAATATTAAAAAAATTATGACGTAAATTTCTTGGCATTGAGGTTTTAGGTTGTAATTTTCTAATAATAATAATCATGTAAATTTATATTTCCTTGGATTCAAGTTTTCGGTTCTGTGATTTTTGTTTAATTTTAAAATTATTTACTTAGGTTGTGATTTCTGTAATAATAATAATTTTATTTAGTTGCACTTGGTTGTGTGATTTCTGTATAATTTTAAAATTATTTAGTTTGATAGAGTGTGGGAGACAAAGATAGAGATGAGAGACACAACGAGAGAGAGAAATGAAGAGAGAGGGGAGGGGGACAGAGAGGAAGAGAGATGGATTTGGAGGGGCAAAGAGAGGGAGTGACAAGGGAGAGATGAAGATGGAATGAGGGAGAGGGAAGATGAGGGACAAGAGAGAAAAGGAGAGGATAAAGACAGGGAAAGAAGGGGAAGAGAGTCAGGGAGACATATATATGGAGGGGGGAGAGAGGCGGAGAGAGAGAAGGAGAGAGGGAGGGAGATTGTGACAGAGTTGGAGGCTAGATAGAGAGTGTGTGCATGATGGAGGGAGAGATGAAGGGAGGTTGGAGATAAAGGGAGAGAGAGGAAGGAAAAAGAGAGAGGACTTGAGGGAGAGGAGAGAGAGAGGGTGAGAAAGACATGGAGTTGGAAGGGGAAGAAAGACATGGAGAGAGAAAGGCTGAGAGGGAGTAGCAAGGGAAAGATGGAAGAGTCAAAGAGAGAGAGAGAGAGAGAGAGAGAGAGAGAGAGATATGGAGAGAGAGTGTGTATGTTTTTGGGGTGAGAAGGAGACACAATGGGAGATAGAGATATAGATGGGGCAGGAGAGTGGGTAGAAGAGAGAGACAAAGAGAGGGAGAGAGGAAGAGGGATAGAAAGGAGATAGAGATAGAGTTGGAGGGGGTAGGGAGAGAGAGAGAGAGAGAGAGAGATGGAAATAAAGAGGGAGAGATAGATGGATAGATAGATAGATATGGGGAGAGAGAGAGAATGTGACACATGTTTAGGGGGTTGAAATACAAATACAAATAAGGAGAGATGGAGGGAGGTATAAATATAGATGGCAGTGGGGAGAGGAGAGAATAGAAATATAGAGAAAGTTAGGGAGAGGCAGATAGAGTGAGATGTGGGAGAGAGGGAGGGGAAGAGAGAAAAGGAGAGGGGGAGGTAGAAATACACAAAAAGGAAGGTAGAGAGAGAGGGAAGAAGAAAGAGTCTCATAGAGACAAATACAAACATATAAGCTAGATCTACAAAGTCATGAATATTTTATATTTTCACTAAAATAGATGTATTAATTTCAATCTAGTTGTTGATTTCTAATCCTATTTGATCACATGCAATATATGCACGGATTTCAATGTAGATGTTGGTTTATAATTATATTTAATACCTTGCACTAGATGCATTGATTTCAATGTCGATGTTCATTTCTACTCCTATTTGACCACTTTCCCATGATGCATTGGTTTCTAATGTTATTTGATTACTTACACTAGATGTAATGGCTTCAATGTAGATTTCGATTTCTAATCATATTTAATACCTTACACTAGATTCATTGATTTCAGCATAGATGTGGATTTCTACTCATATTTGATTACTTGCATTAGATGCATTAGTTTAAGTGTAGATATTGATTTCTACTCCTATTTGATTTCTTCCACATGATGCATTGGTTTTGGCATAGATATTGATTTCTAATCTTATTTAATCCCTTGCTATAGATGCATTGATTTCGGTGTAGATTTCGATTTCTAATCATATTTAATACCTTACACTAGACACATTGATTTCAACATAGATGTTTATTTCTACTCATATTTGATTTCTTGCATTACATGCATTGGTTTCAATGTAGATATTGATTTCTAATCCTATTTGATTTCTTGCACTAGATGCATTGATTTCAGTATAGATGCTGATTTCTAATCCTTTTTTATTGTTTGCACTAGATGCATTGATTTTAGTGTATATGTTTATTTATGATTTGATGCAACAATATGTATGATGTACATTATTTTCAAAGTAATTAGATTAATAGTGTGCATTGATTTCAGGGTAAGCACATCTCTACCTCCTCCATCTATATCTCTACCTCCCATTGTCTCTCCTTGTCTATCACTTTATCTCAACCCCTAAAAATACACACTCTTTCTATATATCTATCTATTTCTCTCTCCCTATCTCCCTTTCCCCTCCCTCTCTCTCTCTTCCCCTTCTCTCTCTCTTTAAAATTTATCTCTTGATATATATATCTCTTGATCCCTCTCCCTACCCCATCTATATCTCTACCTCCACTTCTCTCTCCTTCTCACCCTCAAAACACACACACTCTCTCTCAATGTAAGAACATAAAAATTATTCAACCATACATACAATACTTGAATTTTCATCCTAAATAAAACATTTTCTTACCCCAAATGTTTGCTTCTTGAAACTATAAGCTACTTATAATTTGGTACATTCTTATTATTCCCATTTTCCATCATTCAACATTGTTAATTAGTTTGCATTCAAACGTAGTAATAGAAAATAACTACCATTGGATTTCTTTCGGGTTTAACACTCTATAAGTCACAATGATTAACTTTGGAAAAAACTACTATTAATATTGGAGAGCAACAGAGACAAGATATGTTGTTTACTACAGTTGCTCAAGTTAAATATTTGAATGGTCTATGATTCCTACTACTCTTTTCATATGATCGATATGAGAAAATGGAAAAAATAATAGGTTTGACAATAAGAACCGTTAAAGAAAATAGCTTCAAATTGAGGTGTGAAAATAGAAACAGTAGAAGAAGGAAATAGTTTCAGATTGATTGTAATGAAGATTTTTTGTAATTGGCTGCATTCTTAGTATTCACATTTTCTACCTATCAAAATTGTTACATTGACACTTCACACTCCAAATTTGTATTTCATCAGTTTTCATCATTCAAGTTACTAAGAGTCTCTCCCATCTCAACAAATTGAGGTAGCTAAGAAAATTTTAAATTAAATTGACCAAATTAATCTTATACATGTTTAGCATATTTAAAATGATAAAAATAATTAGATGTTCAACAAATTTTGTATTACTACACATGACTGAATCCAGCGTAGATTCATCTTAACACCAGATCTATCAACGTCGAGAGGGATCAAATCTCTCAAGGTGCAAACCTTTCCTCAAGTTTTCCACTCAAAAAATAGATTTTCACCTCGAGAGATTAGATCCCTCTTGGCACTCAATAGATCCAGCGTTAATATGGATCTAGGCTTGTGGTATAATATGGGGATCATAATAATATATGAAAAAAAAAAATTAATTTAAAAAATATTGGAAATATTTCTATGTATTTTTTAAATTGTAATAAATAGTAATCTTGATTTTTTTTTATGAATATCTAAATTATATAATTAAAAACTGCATCCCAATTCACAAGCACTTATGTAATAGTATTAATCATAATGATAAAATTAAATTTATTTTATAAACTTTATTAAAGTTGAATAAGATAAGAGAATTTCCTTTTCTTATAAAACAATAATAAGATATAATTTTTGGATTATATAAATAATGTATTACTTTCAATGTAAAACTTATATTTTTATCGATATTAATCTAATACGTGAAAATTCAAATTAGAGTAATTTAGATATAAGTTATTTGTTCAAATTATCATATGTAATGAAATATCATAAGGGCTTCACTCAATTAACCTCTCACATATCATATGGGTTTGTCACATACTAAACAATACTGCATATTGGAAAATACATCTAAATATCACATTATTTAACCCCTACCAATATTTATCCAATTCACCTTCCCTAAGAAACCTGTACCTAGATATTGTAGGTATCCATTTTTCATTAACATTTTTATACCCCTTTATATTTTCTCATTAACTTTGAGGTGCATTTTATATACCTCCCAATATAAAACGATTTTACCCCCTATTATATGCTTAATATGTTATGGCATTTTTTCCTCAATATATATTCGCCAATATGAACACACGTCATATCGTATTACTCCCAAGTGAAACCCCATGTCAGATATAGTCTTTATATAGGTGGTTGAGTTAGTTTACCAGTGAAACTAATAAATGAAATCTAACTAAAACTAGAAACAAGGCTCTCATGTCGAGTTAATTGCAAGAAGCTCAATAAATCCATAGCATAAACTATCACTTAAGTATTGGAGGAGTGAAGAGGGTGCTTTTTTTCTCATGTTGCTCCTCAAACTTGTTGTGGAAGTCCATGATATCAATTTTATTCTGAGACTTTGTTGTCCAATTTCACAATCTCCATCTGTAGGGCATGTTGAGTGTCAGTACACTCTACCATATCTTTTCCTTTAATGGTTTTAATTAGACATTAGATATCAATTGTTTGCATGTGTTGTATGTTATTACTTGGTGTTTCCAGTGTATCGAATACACTTCTTGAAATTTTTTTCCCACTTTAGTTTTCAATAGGACTTCATACTCAATGTGAGCCTCATGTTTAGTCATATCCATATCCGTCTTTGGATTCTAGAGAATTATGATCCTAGAGGTAGGCTACTAAAGCTTCCAATTTATCTTCGGCCCACATATTAAGAAGACCCTTGTTCCTTTCCTTCTATGAGGATTTTAATTGTGTCCATGATGAGGCATGACAGGAATCAAGTTTGGAATGATAATAAATAATAACGAGACAAACAAAGGAGTGAGCAACATAAAAATTTTACCTAGAAATATCAATTGCATCAGAAAAAACTTAAAGGGAGGAGGACCAAGATTTTCCCTAAAACAAAATATTTTAAGAAATGTCCACTGACCAAGCAATAAAAGGAGCATGAGAAAACTTACGAATAGAAGGCTAATGTTGTTTATGGTCATAATAATTAGCATTGGGTTGCCACAAAGTTATAGGAAAATATTAAAAGGCCATAAGAATGTAGGTTAATGTACCCTAAATAGAAGTGAAGAAGGGAGAATTTCCTAACTCACAAAACTTTGAACTCAATAAAACATAATTTTGAAGTCATTGTCAACTTGATTGTGGATTACTTCAAAGCACGGTGACAATAATGCTCAAGCATAGTGATAATAATTAAATAATGAAGGAAAGCATGATGATAGTCTTCAAATGACGTAGGAGATATCCTCCCATGCTCTGAATGACCAGGTAACACATACGGTCATTAGCCTCACCATATGTCCCTAACTCACCAGTAATGAAGGTTGTGTCTACACGGAGATAATGATAGAGGGGCTAGTCAACAAAGCCGACTAGCCTAGTGGAGTTGACTCGCTAAAGATGTGTTATAAGTTGGTCAACTCCTCTGTCAAGCTAGATGACCAAGTCAATTAGTATAAGTCAATTGACACAATTTAACTATTGCATTTGTCTATAAGGATATAAATGTCTATGTACTCAACTCCATGTGGTTGGTTGGTGACCAATTAAGATTTATCTAATACAAGTATGCTTTTGCTAGCTATTTACTACTTTTGTGTCTCTTTCACTCTTCCATGTATATATATATATATATATATATATATATATATATATTATATATATATATATATATATTAAGTTTTAAACTTACTTGATTTTCCACTCTATTGATAAGTAATTCATACTTTTCACTAGACCACAACATTGGATCCATTTTTTATAGTTTTATACTTGATTTCATACAATATACTTGCAAAAATGCTAAATCTCAATGAGATACAAGTGTTGTGGGAGATAATGATCAATAATTACCTGAAAAATTACACAAGGAGGAATGAACTATCTATCACAGAATCCACAAAAAATGTCTTCACAAAAGCTCACAATAAGTTAATCGAAATAATCACCATCAAAATAAAGAAATATATCGACCAACCAACAATGTAACAAAGAAAATATAATGGTAAGTTAATCCTAAAGTTTGCAAGAGAGAATTTAGATGTGTTGGTAGATAAAACATTGAATGATTTCTATGAGGAGAAATCAATAAAAGAACTCAATTTTGTTGAAATAATCAATGCAAGGTTCTATGAAAAATTTCACAATAGTTTCTTCTGTATGATACCTTCTTTACATCATAATTTTCTCCTTCATAAAGGAGTCAAACATAAAGTCGAATATACAGACCCCTTGCTGTCGCACAAAAAAATTGTCACCATGACTTTCTACAGGTTGTGTGAGTCCATCACCACTCATACATACCTGCTTTGCAAGTCTTAAAGCCTCAGCCCTTCATGTCAAGCCTTGAAAATGGGAGAAAGACCTTGAAAACATCTTAAATCCTAGTTTCACAGTTTCTCCTAGCATTGCCTGTTGTACTGCACCCAATGGTCATGTCCCCTGTGAACCTGACCGCTCTGTCTGTTAAGTGATGGGTGTGGACCCCTGTAAAAGTTAAAAAGGCATGAGTTCACTCTTAAAAACTCACCTTGGGTCACTTCTGGACGCTTCTAGAAGGAATATTATACTCGCAAGTCCACCTATCCTTGTTCCATTTTTTAACGAGCTTGACACAAGACAAGGAACTATGCTTAAGACTCGTTTCATTTTTTAACGAGGTTGAGACAGGAATAAACTATCCTCACTTCTCACTGATTATGGTTTCCAATTGGAAGAAAGACATGTCAATGGACACACCTTGGTCATGGCTTCTAAGAGGTCTTCATCAGAGGGAAGAATAGTTCTACGGAAGGAACACATGTCAAGGGACTCAAAAGGGATAAGAACATCGTGTTCAAGAAATCCCATAGAGTTTTCCATGTCAATTACCGGATCTAAATCAAAGGATGATGAGAAAACAGTGAGAGGCTCACTTACATCAGTAACTGAAAAAATGGGACTAGTTGCCACATAATTAACCCGTGGTGGGGTAGATACCACTTTAGAAACAAGAACATTTAGGGGTTTCATATTATTC
Source organism: Pinus taeda (assembly GCA_000404065.3). Taxonomy (NCBI): domain Eukaryota; kingdom Viridiplantae; phylum Streptophyta; class Pinopsida; order Pinales; family Pinaceae; genus Pinus; species Pinus taeda. The sequence continues at coordinate 173,950 of APFE031078969.1, read as the reverse complement.
GTAGGGAACGAAATCTGGTCTACAGTCACAATATTTCCACTGTGAGGGAAAGACATCACGGGAAAGACTGTCGATACGATAGCTTTCATTGCATAAACATAGTCACACCCAAGGAGTAAATTGAAATCCAAGGGACCTCGAACTACCATAAGATCAATATAGACATTTTTACCTTCCAAGGTAATAGAAAACTTAGGAAGGATCCCTAAAGGTTCACTAATGGTTCTGTTAAAAGCTTCCAGGTTCTGCGTAATAGGCACAAGCTGAGGGGAACGCAAAGATTTCCAAGCAGTTGAGGATAAAATACTAACAGAAGCACCTTCATCTACCTGTGTGTGGTGTATGTCCCTACTACCAGACTTGACAATGATTTGGAAAGGGATGGAGGAGGGAAGACAAGGTTCTGTCAGTCTATTCCAATCAAAGGAAAGGACCTCAGTACCTGGAGGGGGTTCTGTAGAAACAAGTGAATGCCCCCTGGCATAGAAGAATCTGATGTAACAAGAAGAACGTGAGCAGTATGAAGTTCACTCTCTAAAGGGAGAGTGGGATCTACCAAATGTGAAATTGAATTGAACACTTTATCAACTAATGGATCATCAACTTGAGTGATATGAGTTTCACTCTCCAATGGAAGAGTGGGATCGACTGTACTTGAAATTAGATCAATCACTCCGTCAGTTGACGGTAGGTTGGGAGAAAGTTTACGGTAACCAGTCAGAAATTCTTGCTGTGGAACAATAAGGTTTTCCAACAATTTTTAGGCTTCATCCATGTGAGGGAAAATGTGAGTTTGATGACACCCTTTGCATAACTTACAAGGAAACCTAACTTTACCCTATTTCCTAGGAACCTGACTATCACTTGTTGATGGATCGATGGAAAGTTGATGAGATTTTTCTGACCATACTTCCAAAACCTTTGGAATACCAGGACAATTGATAAGGAAGTGGTCACCCTTACAAATCCTGCAAGGGTATTTGGGTTTACGATGCATGTTGGAGGTTTCCTCAACAAAACTAACACTTACAGCCATGGTTGGTTGGTTGACTTCTTTCTTATCTTGCATCTTCTTCTTCTTCTTCTTCCCTTTCTTCTTCTTCTTAGCTACCTGGTTACTAGCGTTAAGGCTTTTACCAAGTGAAGAGGAAGAAATGGAGGAAGAAATATTAGGCGAAGAAGGTAAATGGTCAACAGAAGGTTGGTAATGTTGAGATGGTGAACTTCGTTGAGGTGAAGCATTCAGTTGAGGTGGAACAATTGGACTATTTGGGGCCAACAAAGTTGAAATAACCATATCGGTAAACCTATTGTAAGTCCAGGTAATGACAAAGTAGCCATATAAGGAGGATCAACATTTCCAAAGCAAGGAAAAGTACTAGGATTTTCGTTAAGAGGGGTTCCTTGGTTGGTAAATTCTGGAACATTTTCCATTATATTCAACTTCAGTGAATTTTATTAGCAATTTGAAATTAAAATTAACAATTAACAATTCACACCTAACAATTAAAATTCACAATTCACACCTATGGTCTCTAAAAGTAAAATCAAACAAATTAACATGCGCTTTCAAATCTAGGAGTCAAACCACACACAAACGGTAACTTTCTGTACCGAAAACACTAGTTGGTGATGAAATCTAACATTGCAGAATTCAATACAGAAATGGTGGTTGGAACAGTTACCCCAACAACCTGCTTAATGAAACAGACTGGCATAAGTTTCTTCACAAAGCCATCTCGAGTGAAGAGAACCCCCCAAATAATCCAAGTGAGTCTAGTCGACGTCTGCTCTAGGTACAGTGGGATCTTCCCTCCACCGTCACCTTAGGAAATAATCCTATAGATTATGGCCACTAAGGTTACTAACAGAAACAAATATACCTGGGGGAATAGTCTATGATCCGATACACACGCAAGGGCAGAGTAACAAAGCTCAATCCCCTTCAAGGATCCTTGACATAATCCAAGTTTTTCCAACAAGTGACCCTAGGCTCCACGACAATGGTCAATCCTAATACGTGTATATCTGCTATCATTCCCAATGACGAAGGATTGATTCCCACACTGGCTCTAATATGATCTCGTGCTTCTCGTTTAAGAGGAGCTTTCCCAGAGCATAGATGTAACAATTGGAATTTCTCCCTACCGCAAGATCAACTACTTTCTTGTTTAAACTATCTTGGAGAGTTAATTACTCCCTACTCCAAGATACTAGCCTAAGCTATGTTGGTGAAAAGAGCCCTAGAAAATAAAAATAAAATTGCTAGATGGATTTTAATTAAGCGTTGTGTTATTTAGGTTGTTATTACTCAAAAGGGTAAATGGATATGAAACCAATGGTGTTATGACCCAACCCGAAACTGAATGCAATCAAATATGATAATGTAATCTTTTCAATTCAATGAATCCTAACTAAAGTAAGGAGAGAGCTTCCATTCACTTCCAACAATGAAAAAAATCAATCACTAAGAGAAAATATAACAAATTCTCTAATGCACTAATTTCATCAAGAAAAACTAATGCAAATCAAATCCAAAATAGATTTTTATTTTTATTTTTGTGTGTTTAAAACAAGCATAAAAATATGTAAATTAAAACCAAAGAAAACTTATCTAAATCTACGATTGATTTTTCATAATGTAAACTATGCAATTGTAATCTATGCACAATTCACTTGAAAAGTATGAAAATGTAATCTATGCACATTTTTCATTCATATTCTAAAAATGAGAATTTTAACTATTCAAATGTGATCTATGCAAGAGAATTCTCAAACACAAGAGGATTCTAATGTAATCTAAGAACCAATCAAGTGCAAGTCAAGAAAATTGGGTGAGAGTTCCAAAGATCAAAAAATAAAAACACTCAAAGGCGATTAACACTCAAAAACAAAAGCAAAAAGATGCAAAATTATGAAAAGACTGAGACAAACCTCCAAGTAATGACCAAAGGAAATCAAATTAAGAATTTCTCAAAAAAAAGACTGAAAACACCCAATTAACTTAATGAAGACCTATGAGAGGAAGAATTTGCTGAAAGAAACTCATAAACAAGGCTTTTTGATAGGATATATACAGATCTGGGCAGAGACTAAAAGCTATAAAATAATCTAAACTAAACTGGACAAAAAGATTTTAGGATTTTCAAAATTTTTGTCAGGGTCTCCAAGCACCTATTGAAACAAGGTGCAGTACCGCTTTGTGCAGTAAAGTAATAGTGCAGACAGGTCCGCACTGTAACTCAAACAGAACGTGTGGTCCTCATAAAAATTTATAAAAAATAAAAAAACAATCTAGGACCTACAAACTACCCAATCACACAAACATCAAGCAAAAACTAGAAACCAAAAATCAAGTTTCTCAAATCAAAGATAAAGGAAAATTAAACAATCAAATCCTGTCCCTAGTGGAGTCGCCAATTTGTTGGCAGGATAAATTGGTCTTCTCCGCAAGAACGATTTATCTGGCCAACACTTGCAAACCACAATAAACTCTAGCTGTATTAAGTGATTGGTTGACTGGGAAAAAATTATCGACGCCTAATGTAAAGGTATAAGAGAAGCATGGGACTACATATTATGTCAATGAAGATGTTTAAGTAATTCATACTTTTCACTAGACCACAACATTGGATCCATTTTTTATAGTGTTATACTTGATTTCATACAATATACTTGCAAAAATGTTAAATCTCAATGAGATACGAGTGCTGTGGGAGAGAATGATCGATAATTACCTGAAAAAATACATAAGGAGGAATGAACTATCTATCACAGAATCCATGGAAAATTTCTTCACAAAAGTTCGCAATAAGTTAATCGAAATAATCACCATCAAAATAAAGAAATATATCGACCAACCACCTAATCTAACAAAGAAAATATAATGGTAAGTTAATCCTAAAGTTGACAAACTTTGCAAGAGAGAATTTAGATGTGTTGGTAGATAAAATATTGACTGATTTCTATGAAGAGAAATGAATAAAAGAACTCAATTTTGTTGAAAAAATCAATGCAAGGTTCTATGACAAATTTAACAATAGTTTCTTCTATATGATACCTGCTTTACTTCATAATTTTCTCCTTCATAAAGGAGTCAAACATATAGTCGAATATACAGACCCCTTGCAAACCACAATAAAATCTAGCTGTAGTAAGTGATTGGTTGACTGGGAAAAAATTATCGACGCCTAATGTAAAGGTATAAGAGAAGCGTGGGACTACATATTATGTTGATAAAGATGTTTAATGCAATTTTTTGTTTCCCACCATAATCCATAAACTTCCATGGATATTCCACTAGATAATTCATCACAACATATCTAATAACATTATATTAAAAATATGAAATTCTACACTATTACAATTTTGTTAAATTATTAGATCAGTATATTTTATTGTAATTAGTTCAGAAAACAAATAATGAAAACATAAAAATATCATGACACACATCAAACAAAATATATTCTCTAAGAAACCCTTTCGGGAGAAAACCCAGCTGGAAGGTGAGGTCACTCTGAACTCTTCCTCTGTCTAGAAATATGGTTGCAGGTACGAAGAATTAAGTCTTGTTTTCCATGGGCTGCTACACTGCATAAAGCTTGTTTGTGTGGTCTGCCTCCTATCCCTATTTGTTATTTTTTCTCAACTATGGAACAAATGCACTCGAAAGAAAGGAATGCCTCTTCCTCTTAGCCAACCAGTGATAACACAACCCAATAGCCTACTATTTGTTAATTTTGACTAAATCAACTCTTAACTAGAGCTTAAAAATAGAATCTTCTTTTGTATTTTACATCACAATCACATGGATAGCACCTTCTTCCACAAATAACAAGGGCTGGTGTGGAATCCTACCAAATTATAGGTGTGAAATAGGAAGGTCAACTTCTGAGTGGCATAACTTTTTCATACAAACACTGATTGACACACTTCTTGCACTATTAAAAATATATATATGGGTAGAATACCATGAAAGAGTGCACTAATAAAGTGGTAAATTTATACCCCCAAAAATGTCATTTCATGCCTGAAAATGTTCTTGAAAGGTTTCGGACCCCATTTATCCAAACACGGTCCTACCAGTAAAAATGGTCATGTGAGTTGATTCGTCCAATATTTCCACTCTGGATTCATTGAGATGGATAAAAAAATATAATGATCCAATCCGGATCAAACTAGGAGTCATTCAGGTCTACGATCGGTGGTGTAGTCATTCATGAGATATAAATAGAGAATGAGAAGAAAGAGAAGTAGGTAAATTGGCAACTAGAATGGTAGGAAAATGACTAGTTTTAAGAATATGAGAGTATACACTTATTGAGCAAACCCAATGAAGAACTCAATCAAATATACAATAATATAAGAAAGTGACTAATATTCAAAAAATTGGAAGGGATGAAATATAGAAAAGATGAGAAGAGATGAGGGAGGAAAATATCATTCATAATTTAGGACATAATTAAGCTCCAAGAGTGGGAGATCAAACATCTGTGTGACTCATCTAAGGTTATTAAAGAGAATTTATAGTTGAGAGGTGTATCATCTATTGCTTCAATGAGAAGTAATTTATGTACAATTAAGTCAAGTAGGGAAGTAGATAGTATGGAAGTCAATGACACTAAACCATTAATTCTATGATCTCCTCTCACAAGTAGAATAAGTCCAGGTTTAGGATAATTCCTATAGAAAAGGCTCCATATTGATTTAGAACCTTCTTCTATTTGATACAAATAATACGAGCATGAAAATTGAAGAGTCTATTTCCAAATTGAAACACCAACATTTAACCAAACTTGGATGAACTCAGGAATATGAAGATATAGTTTTCCATATAAGAAATCTCATAAACATACCTCCATGCTAAGACTAATATGTTTTGAGGAAGAAGGAGATAAAATTCAGGACAATGAATTGACACAATCTATAAGAAATAAAATCAATGAGTATATAAATTAAGGGTGTCAAACTATTGCAGGCCAGTACAGATTTATAATAAAATTATATATAAGACCCCAAATATACGTTCAAACCTTAGATGATTCATGCCTAAGTCCCAACCTATGTGATGACTATCTAATATATATTAGTGTTGTGCATATTCATGCGTAGAAGGGTCTTGAGAAAGTTCATTATAAAACAAGTAAGGGAAGGACTTATTTTATGACACAAAACTTATACCCATATCAATCTCACCTTAACATTGGTGTTGGTGGAGAAAGGGTTCATAAATCTAGGTGAATTTCTATCATAATAAGCCCTGCATCAGTCCATTTCTTTTATGGAATTTTTCAACCTTTCCAACCACTATGGTGACCAATGCTAATATGGAAATCATGCATGTCAATAGCGAGAGGAAATTTTTTCCCAATCCTTTCTATTGGTCTTACTTCACAACTTTGGCAACCATCCTCGAGTCCCACGCTTGTTGGGTCAAGAAATAATTCAGAATAACTGTTTGGTTTCAATCTCACCATTATAAAACATAAATATGTGCATACATACGTACACACACATAGATATATACATACGCACACACACACCGATATATATATATAATATATATATATATATATATATATATATATATATTATATATATATATATATATATATATATAGATAGATAGATAGATAGATAGATAGATAGATATATATATATATATATATATATAGATAGATAGATAGATAGATAGATAGATAGATGATATATCTATCTATCTATCTATCTATCTATCTATCTATCTATCTATATATATATATATATATATATATATATTATATATATATATATATATAAGGTATCGAGCTTTGAGAGACTCCAAGCTCCAAAGAAAAACCAAGTCTCAACTCGTAGCTTGACTACCACCAAGGATTACAAACACACTTCAACAGGTCCATGTATCTATATATATATATATATATATATATCCATGATTATTAGAAAAAATTAATGAAAAAAATAGAGGGAATTATGATGATTTTCACAAAGGTATAATAAAATTGAACAGTGGATTTATGAGTGTTCTATCCATACACACATCACATTTGTTAAGAAATAAATTTATGTAGATATTAGGATTTGATTCCTCTTTTCTTGATAATTACTTGTGATTTATGTTGGCATCTTTTATTTTTATATTATGTTATATTTCATCAAGAAATTACCAAATAAAATCTTGAAGATCACAAGAACAAGGAACACAAGATATAGGCACTCAGCCAGGGAAAAACTCCTATCAAGCGGAGAGTCGAGTCATGTTAGAAAATTATATATTACACGATAATGGAACACGTAAAATATTGCAGAAATATAAACACAAAAAATGCATAAAACAAGAGAGACACATATATATGTGGTTCACCCAATTTGGGCTACATCCATGGAGAAACAAACAGTTCTTCCTTTTTATTATCACGCAAAATGAACATATACAACATACATCAAATCCCCTGTACTTTCTTATTCGCTCACACATTCTCCTCTGTATTTTGTAGCTCAAAATACACATCTACATATCCACAATACAATTCCCTCATATATTGCGATGGGTTGTCTTCTAGGGAAAAAAATGCTAAATTAAACATAACTTCTACTGTCAGATCTTTCGCCTAATGAATGGTTCATATTGACTATGAAATTACAATATTTTACAAGGAAATTTTACATCTATTTTTAGCTTCAAGGGTGCTACCCGCGAACCCCTGCTGGGGGGGGCTCATAAAAATCGTCATCGCCCCTTATGTGAACCACACTAGTGGAGAAAAAGTAGGAAACACTGCCCCCCCCATTACAAACTAGGGTCCAATGCAGTGATATCTATGAATAAAGAAGATAATTAATCTCCACACCCAACAATCTCCCCCTTGGAAACTAATTATAACAACTCCATTGCTACTTCATTTGTTGGACAATGAATCCACATTGGACCTGCCTGTATCTCATTGTCATCATCATGATTGAAGACCAATTGAAACTGAGCAGAATCTCAGTTTCTCCCTAGTTACAACTTTTGTTAACATATCTGCAGGACTTTGACTAGTGTGTACTTTTTCCAGCTTCAACTATCCATCTTCCAACACTAACCATATGAAATGGTACACGAGTTGTATACGATTAGTCTTCGAATGAAATATGCAGTTCCTTGCAATATGTATGACACTCTCGATGTCACTATATAACCTGCCCGACTCCCGCTTCTTACACAATTCATCCAAAAACCTTTGTAACCAAATCATTTCTTTACTGGTCTCTGTAGCAGCAACATGCTTTGCTTCTATCATTGTGAGTAAAAAAACACTCTACAATTTTGAAATCCAACTGACTATTGTTCCACCGACAGTAAACACATACCTTGTGGTGACCATCCTTTTATCTTTATCAACTACCATATCTGCACAAACATATCCCTGTAGAGTAATTTTTGAACCACTAAAGCATAATGGTTGATATGTGGTACCTCTTAAATACCTGAGAAGCCACTTCACTTGATCCGTATTTAAACAAGAATGCAAAAAATTGTAGATATAACCATAAATACAAAGATGTTATAGAAATAGCACTTCATTTCATTAATATCAAATACTGAAATATGCTTACAGACAGAATGAAAATAAAACTAGCTCGGGTGATGGTAGATTATCTCTGAGAAGAGATGTGGTGGCTATTGGAATTATGACACACGTTTTGTCCTTGATGGCATCTCAGTCAAATGACAGATCACAGTTCAGTAGGTTAGCAGCATGAATTTCAGATCAGAATGAAGAAAGAGAGGTATACTCAGGTTCACCATTGGCCAAGCCACGTTTACATGCGGGTTCACTATATACATGTCACGTATATGTACACATGCACTTTCATAGAATGAAAGGTGCATATATCTTGGAAAGCTATGTTTTGTTCCAAGGTATTTGGTCCTTGGTATTTTGACGCATGGCATTGGTCCAAGGTATCTGGTCTGAGGTATTGACCCGAGGTATTGGGTCTAAGGTATTGGTCCTAAGTGGTTTGGTACATGCTATTGAGTAAGGCCTAAGACTATAAAAGGAGGGGAAGATCATTAGGCCAGCGCACTCAAGTATTGAATATTTGATCAAGAGCAAGATCTAGTGTATAGGTTATTGGGTTATGGTGCATAGCTGGATCTAAACCAAGGATGAACTTTAGCACTTGATGAAGGATAAGATCTAATGATGGGTCAAGATCTTAAGGATTGAAGTGAAGTATCCTTATGTTGTTTGATCATTTATCTAAATAACTGGTACATGTTGTAGTCTGTAAATATGCTAATCTAGGTATAACTGAAGTCCGGAATTGTTGTAATGTTTAAATCATCATTTACATATCTGTATGCAAGTTCACTTTAGAAAAGGCACGTATACATGCTTGTTCTAAATATCAAAATAGCGTATACATCATAAATTTGATTTGCAGATCTATATGCAGGTTCGACTTGAGAAAAGAGCATATGCAGGCAGGTTCGATACAAGGAAGTAGGGTATACCTTATAAAATATGTTTTAGCTACTTCTGTTTGTTGTTACAGTGTTCTGGGTTCTGGCTTGGGTTCTAGTTACTATATTCTGGTGACAACATCCTGAAAGATCAGATTGAGGGGTAGTCAAAGTGATTGATTGATTCAGTTGTGATTGGTGCAAAGGAGATAGGTTGATGTAGATATATTTGATGATTGAATGATTTTATTGATGGATTCAGTCTGAAAATTTATGAAACATGGTCCCTGGAAGAAAAGAGAAGGTTGTAGCCTTCTGTTGGCCGGCACCTACTGTCATGCGGAAAGAGTTATTTTTGCGGACAAAACTAACCTCCCTAGGAGTCTAAGACTCTCTAGTGACAAACAATACAATTAAGAGCAATCCTTCTCTAAACATGCATTATTCTATGAGAAACCAAGTGTTTTTCGATCCTACCTCAAGTCCAACGCTTTTTGTAGCAGTCCAGCCTCGTCGATCTAGATGAGCTTGTCCTTCACTTTGAAACCTGCATACACTAACAATCAAACGATTACATAACACCTGAATATTCCATAAAATAAAGCATATTCAACATATAGACCAAGGAGTATATGAAACAATTCATTAACAACAAATCATTGAGAAGAATGGACTTATTGGTATTAAGTAAAAAAAAAAGAAACCATTACAACCTGAGCCTTGGTGTTGTGCAAGTTCCTCCCAGGGTCCAGCAAGAGTTTTCCTCTACTTTGACAAGCTCACCCACTTCCAAGTGAAACAAGAAAGGATGGTAATCTCTCCTCACAAGCTTACAATGGAAGTCCTAATTCTAGTAGCATCTACCATTTGGAATGTTAGGCTTTTAACCTCCCCTCCTCTGGCCCAAGGCCTGTATTTATAGTGTTCTAGAGGAAGTTATTCAGTTCCAACATCAATGGGATACTCCCTCTTTTGGATGGGGTACCTCCTCTCTTGATGGGATAAGTTCCTCTATCATAGGGATGCATGAACCATCTGGAGGCGCTCAATACACATCAAACACTCTTCTAGAAGGCTCTAGAAGTGACCACAAGTAACTTTTTTAAGATGAAACTCATGTCTTTTGACCTTTACAGGAGTACGCACCCATCCCTTGACTTACAGAGCGTACAAATACGGAGGTACAATGAGTTTGGGATGCGTACACGCAGGTAAGGTAGAGAGAACCTGCGTACCCAGAGATAAACATGATTTTTAATGACTTTCTCTCTTTTTTGAAGTTTGACATGGAGAGCAGAGGTATAAGGCTTGACAAGGAGG
>APFE031078969.1:131579-141970 GCA_000404065.3 Pinus taeda | reverse complement strand
CAATATAATAAGGGGGTTGTACTAATGAAAATAATGGGTTACACTAGTAGTATAAGGGCCTAACATGCCCCTCTCCTTCAAAAAGTGTTTTCCTCAATGCTTGAGTAGTTCTTGATGCTTCTATATAGAATTATTGTCCTCCCATGTGGAATCTTCAGTAGGTAAGTTCTTCCACTTAATGAGATACTCTGAAATTGATTGATTTTGTAACTGTCAGGTTCTTGTTTCTGTTACTACTCTAGGTTCCAATATGATTTTTCCTTCCTCTTCAATTTCTGGAAATATTGTTTGAATTGGGATCTTTTGCAACTTTCAAATAAGTGGCCATACTTCTTTGTCCTTCGTCCACTCATCCCTTGCTTTGTTTATCCAATCTGGTTGGATAATATAAATAGCACAAAACAATGCTTCCACATCCTCATACTTTCTTGAGAGTGCATCTAGAACAAAATTTTGCTTCCATTCTCTATAGATGATGTCAAAGTCATAACCCAACATATTTGTGACACATTTTTTCTATTCTTCTAAATATAATAGTTGTTCTAAAAAGTACTTAAGACTATCATGATCCATTTTTACCTTGAAGTGTCTTCCCATTCGGTAAGGTCGCCATTTTTTAAGTGCATGTAGTATTGCCAACATTTCCTTCTCATAAATAGCTTGCTTGAGATCTAGCAGTAAAAGTACCCAATCACCTACATCAAAACAATTTTCACTACGATGTTGATCTACCTGTTGTTTCATTCAATTTTTCACCAAAGTGGTATTATCCTTTAAAAGTGGGAGAACTTTTTGTTGAGGCTTGATGTGATCTTTCACTACTTGAAACTTGTTCTTCTTTATATGTCCTTCTATCTTTAGAGTTTGAGGAGTGGTAATTTCTTCCAATCCTTTACAAGATATGGTCAGATTCTTTTCTTGATGCTCGATGTGATCTTTCACTTCTTGAACATTTATTTTCTTGATATGTCATGCTATCTTGATAGTTTAAGGAGTGGTAATTCTGACCAATGAATTACAAGATATGGTTGGATTCATTTCTTCTTTATAGATGTGATCATTCAGTTCTTGCAACGTTTTCTTCTTGATATGTCCTTCTATCTTGAGAGTTTGAGGAGTGGTAATTCTTGCCAATGCTTTACAAGATATGGTCTGATTCATTACTTCTTTCTCTGGGGTTGAGTCTTGGCATATATCCTCTTCTTTTGACGTTTCTCGATCATTTTCTTCCTCCTCTTCATACTCTATGTAAAACAATTTCTTCTCAGCATAGTTATGACCTTTAGTGCATTTGCTATCACAATTGTAACAAAGCCCTTTTTCTCTTTTTTCTTGAAATTGTTGTGGTGTAACCCTTGTAGGTTGTGGAAGGCTAGGATAAACAACAATTCCATTTTTATAGTTGTGAGGGGTAGACTTCCTTGTTTCCATAATTTTACTTTCCACTATGTCACAAATCCCTTTTATTCTTTCCAATTTTTGTGGTGTTTCTCTAAAGAAGGTGTTGTTGTTTGTATCCTCATAATGCGCTATCATTTCCTCCGTGAGAATTGACCATAGAACAAATCCCTTTATACCATAAAAATTGATTTGGTTCTAAATATGAAGATGCAATACATACCTTTTGTAACAGTGGTACACCATGTTGATCAAAATATTGCTCCATATGAAGTATCCAATTTACCAGATCCTTGCCATCAAACTTCCTCATATAGCTTTTTCTTGATTTTAGGAAATCGATATTTAAATGACTATAGATTTGTAATTTTGGTTCTTCCAGTTATGAAATTGTGACCTGCAGTAGCCCTCTGTGTCCTCTTTCCAATGCCACCAGTCTGATCGAATTTAGATTCTCCAAGAAAGAGTTATGCACAATCTCCCAAGATAACCTGATTATATACCTTTTTAGAAGAGAAAAATTGTATGAAGTGCCACGTGACACTATTTTGACCTTCGAATCCAAAAAATATACACAGGAAACTACAGTCCGTCCTCTTTCTGTAAATTCTTACTAAATTTCAATCTGATGCTCAAAACAAAAGTTATGACGATTTTCCCAAGGTCACCTATTTGGAATGTAATTTAGGAGTCTGCAAAAAGACCAACTTCCTCATATCATATCTTGCAAATATAGTGCGAAAAGCTCTGAAATTCATACCCGAGGTTCAACGCGATTTCATCTCAAATGGTTTTTGTTTCACTTCTGAAACGTCGTAGAAAAAGAGTTATAGCGAAAATTCCACGATGACCTATTTGGAGCAGCAAAACCCTAGAATTTAAAGGTCTCATACCAAATGTTATGAAACCAACTCAAAAAAAGATAGAAAAGATAGTTGAATGCCTTATAATTCAGCCTCTTCGAGGGGGACACCTCCTTTAAATTACATAAATGAACATTTCTTGGATGATACAAATGAAAATACCTCCTTTCTATATATAGGAATCTAAGGGGTCATAATATAATCAGAGCTGACATAACAATAATAATTTAAGGGCACAATAATAGCAATAGTGGGCTTTTATGGGGCACAATAGTAATAATATGGGCACTACATGGGTACATCAATATAATAAGGGGGTTGTACTAATAACAATAAGGGGTTACACTAGTAGTATAAGGGCCTAAAAAGGTTTAGGGGGAGAACATGGTTACTGGTCTGGATGCTGATTTACAGATGCTACTAATGATAGTTGTTGATGACTATCATGGTCTTGTTTAAGATATTTGGTCTCTGTTATATATGTCATGTATATTTTTTTTAATGGAAAGGTCATGAAACAACCTAATTTATTACCCCACTATGCATGGGATGGATGATGTAATGTTTCTTGTTTTGACATGTGTAAACAATTAGTATATCCCCACTTGGTTGGGAGATGGATGTATGTATGAGTCATTGGTGATAGGAAGTTCATTTATGATGTATGTATAGAGTCATGTTCTTCTTTTAGTACATCTTTTTGCAAACCTTGTTTATACTTAGAGGGGGCATTGCCTAGATCATGGAGCTCAATCAGCACTCTTCAGCATATCAGAGAATTCAGCATGTACTTAGGGGGAGCATAACCCTTTGCCCTTGATGACAAAGGGGGAGAGTGACTTGGGGTTGCCATCAAGTCCAAACAGGGAAATTGTTGGCATTATGACACAGGTGTTGTCCTTGATGGAAACTCACTAAGATGACAGATCAAAGTTCAACAAGTTAGCACCACAAAGTTCGGATCAGAATGATGAAAGAGAGGTATACACAGGTTCACCATTGTCCAAGCCACGTGTACACGTGGGTTCACTATATACATGTCGTGTACACGTACAAACGCATTTTCACAGAGTGAAAAGCACATATATCTTGGAAAACTAAGTTTTGGTCGAAGGTATTTGGTCCATGGTATTTTGATCCATGGTATTGGTCCAAGGTATGTGGTCCAAAGTATTGAACCCAAGTATTGGGTCCAAGGTATTGGTCGTAAGTGGCTTGGTTCGTTGTATTGAGTAAGGCATAAGATTATAAAAGGAGGAGAAGATCATTAGGTCAGCACACTCAAGTATTAAATATCTGACGAAGAGAAAAATCTAGTGTATAGGTTATTGGGTTATGGTGCATAGCTGGATCTGAAACAAGGATGAACCTTAGCACTTGATGAAGGATAAGATCTAATGATGGGTCAAGATATTAAGGATTGATGTGCAGTATAATTATGTGGTTTGATCATTTATCTGAATAACTGGCACATGTTGTAGTCTGTAAATATGATGATCTGAGTATAACTGAAGTTTGGAATTTTTGTAATGTTTAAATCATCATTTATAGATCTGTACATAGGTTCACTTTAGAAAAGGCATGTATACACACTTGTTCTGCATATCAAAACAGTGTATACATCTTAAATTTGATTTGCAGATCTGTACACAGGTTGGCCTTGAGAAAAGAGCGTGTGCACATAGGTTCGATACATGGAAGTAGTGTATACCTTATAAAATAATTTTTAGCTGCTTCTGTTTGCTGTTGCAGTGTTCTGGGTTCTCGCTTGGGTTTTGGTCACTATATTCTGGTGATAGCATTCTGAAAGATCATATTGAAAGGTAGTCAAAGTGATTGATTGATTCAGTTGTGATTAGTTGATGTGGATATATTTGATGATTGAATGACATTACTGATTGATTTATTTTGAAAATTTATGAAACATGGTCCCTAGAAGAAAAGAGAAGGTTGTAGCCTTATGTAGTCTGGCACCTATGTACTAGTAAACATATCAGATAGTATAAGAGCTAGGGGGTAATAGCTCCCTTCCAGAAGAAGCTAGAGAACGAGAGAAGGTTTTAGCCTTCTACAGGTAGAAGTCTGCATACTGGTATAAGTTCGCACCAATACAAAAAATTGTAAAGGAAGTTTCTTACTATTAAAAAAAGATATATATGATTGTAGCAGGTGGTTTTCACCCACATTGGGTTTCCACCTTATATCTTGTGTTCGTGTGTGTGATCGTCTATTCTATTTTTATTGCACCTGGTTACTATTTATGTGGTTCTAAAGCACTGATTAAAGGTCAACATATGATGAATTAACTGAATCATAAGCTTGCAGGATATACGCTAGTTTCCTTAAACACAGTTGCGTATACACACGAGTTTCTTTAACTGAAGTAGCATATACGAATCTAATTATGGAAATGAAAAATTGTTTGACTTGCTAATACTGATTCACCCCCCCTCTCAGTATTATTTCCAAAAATGGCTACATGCCTCTGAACTATGTTACAATGAGACTTAAAGGCCTATTTATTGTTTAGAAATAATGGAAAACCATAAACATCCAAAAACCTAACCCTAGGAGATGAAGCACCAAACTATGGACCACGTTTGGGTAAATTGGTAGATCAACTTCCTAGGGTCATAACTTTGGCATACGATCTTTGTTTTATGTGTAGAATACCTCGTTCGAAATATCTATCTAAGGACTACAACTTTTGAGTGAGAAACATTAGTCAATGATCCATGTTTCTCCATGTTCTCCCAAAAAATGTCTTTTAGGGACTCAAAACACCTCCAAAAGTTCAGGACCCAAAAGAGTGCCAAAAATAATAAATTGTGCTACAAATAAGGAAACAGAAAAACTAAAAGAAACAATAGTGGGGGTCAATGTGGAATAGGAGGGTGGCCACCAATATCCACCTATATCATTCCTCCCCCCTTAGGAAGAAATTGTCCCCATTGCGTTCAATTCCTCCATGAGATGAGGAAAAATCTGCTAAAGTTGAGCTCAGCTTCTAAATCTTGTTCGCCTCCATAGATCTCTGAGTTTCTTTGGGATTTTCCATCCCAGCAACCTCAAAGCCCTTTTGTATCATTTTCTTTCCTTCTTTTCACTACCTATTCACATGCATCTCTAGGTTTTAATTCTTTATATTTCTGCATTTAGTATTAATGATTTCTTGCTGTAGGATTGAGCTAAATGGTTGATGTAAATTCATTTGGATGATCAAAAGAATTATTTCATCCTTTAAAAGTCTTTGGAAGTTCCTAATAATCATTGGGTTGCTTGGATTAGTCTTCTTATTCCCAAATCTAGATTGTTGGACCTCCTTTTTAGGAAAGAACACTAAATTTCTGCTAATTTTTAGAGCATGCTAACAAGCTTCAATTGACTTGATTACAATTGCATTAGGTCAAAAAAACATTCTAGTTCATAAGAAAAATTACCCCAATGAATTTTCACTTGATTTGGTTAGCCATTTTTTAGATTTACTAGTTCACTAGTTCTCGAATTTCTAGAAGATCGACTACTAATGTTTTTTATCTTTTTAGCATAGGTTAATAGAGTCTTTTTTAGTGATTACACTTGGAGTGGGAACCTAAGACATCCTAGTTAATAAAAAAATTTGTTCCATCCAATTTGGATTCGATTTTCTTGGTCAATTGATGAATTATATTGAATCTGTACATCTTCTAGGAAACTTCTCCAACCTTTTTGAGCAAATCCATCCATCTCCCAACTTTGGTTTTGAGTTTTTAGTGATCCTAGGCATTTTATCACTCCATTACACCCATCCACCACCTTCCCTAAGCCTTCCATTACTTCCAACACCTTCCATTTTTCTCTCGTTTGTATCTTGTATGTTTTAAGGGGATCTTGTAGGTTTCTAGTACAGCCCGTAAGTTTTCCTGAATTGGCCTATTTTGAGGCCAAATTGAGAGAAACCATATAGGAAGTCAACAAAATCCTCCCAAGGGTATACCACACCATCCAACCATCTACTAACCTTTCCATCCAACCTCCAATATCCTTAATTCACCTGCCACATCACCAAAGGAAATTAGTTTGCATACTTGGTTTTGCATGACAAGACAAAAATACAAAACTAGATTTATCTGTCCCTTTACTTGCACATTAGTGATGTTTGATTCTTCTTCATTCTATGCTTAGATAGTAGCATTTGGTTCATGATAATTTAGCATTATTGCAAAGCATAGTTTCCTGGTAGTTAATTAGGAAATGGTGTGATTTAGCATTGAATTTCCGTCTCTTTCCTTGTACATTCTTTCTTGCAATAGGTTAAGGTTCCATTTTGAACATTTCATTTTCTGAAATCAGTTTATGGTTTGACTTTAGTAAATTCACTCCATTACATCATGAGAACAAAGGAAGGACATCTTTTATGCTGCACATATAGTGCTGACACCTCTTAAGATTGTACGAACCCGGGGTTGATAATTAAAATTAGTAGCCTTGGGAGTTACAACATTCTTGTTGCAATACCGAGGCTCATCTCTTTTTGGCACCGTTGTCAGGGAGGTGTCAAAGTATTCATTTTTTTCTTCCATATTTGATTTATTTCTTTTTAATTTTTGCAAAAAAAAAAAATTGCATTAGGCATATTTCATTGTAAAAATAGAAAAGTTCATTGCATTAGTGTTTTCATTCAATCATAACAACAACAAAATATCTCCAACACCAACCCATCCTCCCAATTGATCACATGGTGCAGTAAGAGGCACATCACCATTCACTTTTGCATGTAGAAGAAGAAGATGACAAAGAATGTAGAAGAAATGGATGGAGATGATGACAATGAGGAAGATCCTCTCGGATTTCTCATTCAAGATATTGATGGTAGTCTGCACATGAAGAACATCCCTCCATATTTTCTTCCAAAATTTCATGGTATAAGGTTAGAGGATCCGGAAAACTTTCTCTTTGAATTTGAAATTGTTTGTATATCCTATGGTTACTTATTAAAAACTCAAAAACTGAGACTGTTTCTAGCAACATTGAAGGATAGAGCTCTTAAATGGTTGATGAGATTAGGGACTAATTCAATAATATTATGGAATGATATGCAAGAGATATTTCTAGAAAAATATAAAGATCATGATCTTAAAGAAGAAATATTTAGAATGAATCAAAGAGAAGATGAGAGCCTTGATGATCTCATAAAGAGGTTCATGTACAATGTTAAGACGGGAGAACTACATCATTTATGATCCAACACACTAAAAAACCTTCTTACATAAAATAATTAGAGAGCAATGGATTGATCTGCTTAATCTCATGAGTAGAGGGGATGTATATCAATTATCATTTGAGGAAATTTGTGAAACATGCAAACACATATCAAGAGGAAAAACAAGAGTAGGTCAATCAACATCAAGATTGGTAAGTCAAGCTAAACTTGGAAATTTGTTTGATGATTTTAAAATAGAAATTCTGAACAATCTAATAAAACAAGTAGAAATGTTAAGAATGCAAGATGAAGTAAAAGAAAATGTTGATATTTGTTTTGCAGAATCACATGATGTTAAACATTGTCCATCATTACCAAGGTTGAAGGAAGTTCACCAAGAGGACAATGGAGCAAGTCAATTGCCAATGCAGCAATGTTTTGTAGCTCCAAGAGGACCATGGCAAACTATTATGCCTTATATGATGCAAGAGCCTAATTTACAATTTCTATCTTATGCACATCCACCTCAAAGTAATTGGAACACACTCTTTCCTTGGAAACATTTTCCATCTCAACCCCAAAACCAATCTTGGCAACAAGGTTGGCAAGCAACTTATGGGAGCCATCCATAATATACGCAATATCCCCCATAACCAACTCCATGTTATCCCTACCATTCACATCCACCACAACCACAACCCCATCCACATCCATCTCAAATATACACTCCCACTCAACTACCTATACCACCATTTCCAAATCCACACATTAAAGTAGCTCAGCCCACTTACAATGATGAGGTACAAAACCTCCAAACATCTCCTCTTGAGCTCAATGGTACTCACTATAGCTCAGGAAGAGTATTGTAAAAAAGAGATTATCTTGATATCATTGAAGGCCCACATCCAGAAGAAGAAGATTCAAATAAGAAGACCACAGAACCATGGGCTGTGATTGATGAAGGGCAGACATCAAAATCAAAGATCGAGAGAGCTCTCTCATGGTTACCATGAAATCCTCCATGTATTCAAGAGAAAAATCAACAAAGAGAGGAATATTTGAAGGTCATGGTAGAAGATGACATGAAGAATGATCCAGATCAGCAAAAGGACCAAGGACATCAAAACTATATTGAAATATGGTTCCAGACAATCACTAAGTTGCAGCATCACTCTCTTCCTCAACTATGCTTAATCCTTTCAAAGTCAAATCATTTGGTCTCTATAATTTAGGTAGATGTCGAAGAATACATTTCAAACCTCCACATCATTTTGTCTGTCATCTTGACGTGCACATGGATCCATTGCAAGTATTCTTAGACTTTAAAGTGATTTTGTTTTTCAAGTAGGGTAGGGTACAGAAAAACAAAAATAGAAAAAAAAAAAAAGAGAAAAAAAGAATCTAATGTGAAAACCTCTTTGGATGCACATCAGATTGGCTCATTGATTGAAAACCTCCATGAGGTGATCAATGGGTTGGAAAAAAGAAAAAGAAAAGAAAGAGAAAAAAAAAATCTAGGTGAAAACCGCCTTTAAGGCACCTAGGCAGACCTACTAGTTGAAAACCTCATTGAGGCGGCTAGTAGGCCTAGAAAAAAAAAGAAGAAAAAATAAAAGAATCCTTGGTCCATGCATGGATGTACTCTCCAACATCTGCAAGCAACAAGAACAAGTTAGTACCAAAAGGAAAATTGGTCAAACCTAGTCAAAAGAAGTCAAATTTTGACTTTCTCCTACTTCACTTAAATGCTCCAACAAGGCCAAGGTCATACCAATCAATAACCCTCATCTATTTTCACCATCCACCCATCATTCTCAAGCTTATACCACTCATTTTTCTTGTTGTCCTAGAAAACTACACGATGCTCTGTTTTACTACAGGATACAAAAATACATAGAGAAGAGATTTATTTTTTCCATAACTTGGAAACCACACATCCATTTGGTAGGCCATTTCAATAGGAGATGCATATGGATGATGGTAACATGCTCAAGCAATTTCAGCAAATTCTAGTGCACGGTTTCCAGGAAATTGTCCTCCATCCTCTTCAACAAGTTTTTCATTTTCTCGGTATCTGTGCATCCATTTAAAAATTTGTTTCATGCAGAGATGCATATGGATGATGGTAACATGTCCAACCAATTTCAAGAAATTGCAGTGCATGGTTTCCATGAAATCGGCCTCCATCTCCTTCAGCCATTTTTAGTTTTTCTCGAGCTTCGTGCATCCAATGACCAAATTGTTTCTATGGGGAGGTGCATAATAATGATGGCAACATGCTGAAAATGTTTCAGCTCAATCTAGTCTACCATTTGGGAGATATGGCCAAAAAAATTCATTGTATTGTAAACCTACATAATTCCCTACAGGATACAGAACAACACCTATAGGATTGGCAGTGAAAAGTTTTAAAGGAGCTCCAAAGGTCAACGGATCTCCTCCAGAGCTTAGCAGTAGCATTAGGATCATCATCATCACCATCCAACACCTGCACATAAACATCAAATCAGTAGCAACATGCATGTCTCTCCAAAAACCATCAAGTAGGTACAGGTATGCAATATTCTTGACCTCTTCTCTTGAGCATATTATAGTTAGAAATTTTTTGTCAGTGCATGAGAGATGACATTTTATAAGCTAAGGATTAGTCAGCAGTCTTAGCTGCCTTAAGCTAGTTAATTTCATTTCACTCCTTCGCTCATGCAATGTTTTGTTGATGCCTTTAAAATCGTTGCACCAACATTGGGGATAACCACCCAGTCTGGCCCTTAATGTCGTTCCCTTTCCATTTGGTATCATGGCTCCAACTGGATAGTATGGAACAAGTTTCCCTATAAAGTGTGATTTGATGAGTTGGTGTTTAATATAAATAACAAAATGATAGATGGTTTGGACATTAAACTTATGAAAGTATACAGATAGATCTATATATATATCTATATCTATCT
>APFE031078969.1:114099-131105 GCA_000404065.3 Pinus taeda | reverse complement strand
AGAATGTTAAGGATGAATGATGATCACTTAAAACAAAGTGATATAGAACATATCGCATATCATAATAACATCAATTGTCAGCATATGTGTTTAGAATAGCAATTCCAATTGATTCAAAAGTGATACAATGTAGAATTGTATGAATATTCACATATAACAACAATATCAAATCAAAATACCATTTAATTGCATAACATGAAACAAAAAGACATTGATAAAAGCACCATATGTATTTGAATCCTCTTACGAAAGCAACAATCTGGTCACTCTTCTTATTCTGAAAACTTCAAAAAGATATAGAAATGCAAGTCCTCATGAAATCCCTTTAAAACAAGTTTCAAACTTGATCCCTGTCTTCTACAAAAGTAAATTAAGAAGTGCAGAAATGTTATCTTCTTCATTCTAATTTAAGACAATTTCAGGACCCTTTTTGAAATGACATCAAAGGGTCTTTATAGTAAAAATAAAAACAAATTGTTCGTAAAATGTGCTTGAAGTAGTTGGAATACCCTTTCCCAAAATATGGGATTTCATGTTTAAAATAGAATTGCAATAACTCTTGAAAAGATGCATTGCATCTATCATTCCTCCTGTGGCTTTAACTAACAAATCTCGAGCATAGTTTGGATCTCTAGTAGATGACTCATCCTAGCATGCAACTGACATGTGTACACTACATCCAAGAGTTCTGGTATCATGCGATCGACTGCGTGAACAAGACATTATATTGTCATTTGTTGGCTATGTGGTTTGACCAAATAAAACCAATGTACATCCCAATTGAGGCTTTTTAATTTTTTGAGTTGCTTGTCTCTCAGATTCAAATCTTGCTTCCATTGTTTTTCCAACACTTTTGTTTTTTGAATATTTTATGGGGAATGCTAAAAAAATAAATTGGAGCTGTGTAAGTTATCGTTTATTAGCTTAGTCACATTATTCCTCACTACCCTGGCCCTTGAAGTTTCTCTTTCTGCTTTGATCAATTATGACTCCCACTCTGAAAATAATATCTCCTTATGAGATTCTTCAATTACTGGCAATTTAGTAGCCCTTTTCTTTTATGTGTTTTTCCAAGAGATGTAACCTGTAATTTTGTCATCTGCATCTTTGAAATCGGACCTGGAATTGACCACTTGATCTATCAATGTGTTGGTTTTGATACATAGTGGATGAATGAGAGATATCTTTTGGAAGAATTGTGTTAGTTGTTGAGATAAGAAATTATTTATTCCTAAGGCTTCCTCTATAAACTATTCAACTTTGGGATTGTCCTTGAATTGCTACATTGAGAGTTGTAGCTGCTTTATTTATTCCTCCTTATATTTAATCTCTTCATAATGTAACAGTTTTAGCCGTTTGGACTCAGGAGATAATTGTTGTTGCTTTTCAATAGCTTACTGATCAATCCTCTATTTTTCTACCCTTAACTTTTATTCAAGTTGTTTAGTCTTTTGATATTTTTCCTTAAACAATTGATTAACTTCGGTTGCTTTATCAATCATGGCCATTATATATGATCATGCAAACTGAGATAATTTGGTCATGTCCTCAGAGGGATTAATTTCGGAGTCTCTCCAAATGGCATTCATGGATTCATTTTGACAAACTGTTGTTGATGCTTGGTATATATTTCTCTCTTTCCATTTCCTTTGGACTACAACTCTTTGTTTATGGCTATAAAACACATCCAACGGTGTAATTTCCTCTCTTCTCAGTGTAATATCTGATGAAGGATACTCAGGGATTATCTCAATTTCTTTTAGAGCTAATTCCTTGTTGCATGGTGTTTCAATCACAACATCATGAATCATGGATTATTGTCTTAAGATGGATCCCGTTGTGATAACATTTTGGGTATCACTTTAACCTTTGACCTTTTCATCAAATTGTTCCCATTCCTTGATCAATATCAAATCAATGTAGACATCTGTGCCTAATTGTTCACTAGACTTTTAGCTTGTCTCAGCCGCACCAGAAAAGTTTTCTCTGTATCCTGATCCATGCTTTGCTCTATTTGCTGGATCACTGGTGCAATATTCAATAAGTCTAATGTTACTGTCTGAAGACTTTGCATCCTGTATTGGATGAATTGGTCCTTTTTTACTGATTCCAGATTGATTTTTTCCATGTTGTTCACTTATGTGAATGTCAGTGTTGATGTAAATAAGTCATCGAATTCATCTTTCTCATGGGAGAATTGTTTAACCTTTACCTAGGTAGTAAAATTAAAAGAAAATTTATTCAGGTCATACTATCTTTTGGGAATAACAACTAGGTTCAAACCCTTGGTTTTCTCGGCTTCAATCCAGGGATTTTTATAGTCATGCAATGAATAGGTGTCGCATCGAACAACAAAGGCAGGCCATAAATGTTTCTTGGTGTCTTTGAGATTTTTCGTAAGCCCTTTTTCAACTGTCTGATAAGCTATTTCCCTAGCCAATAGTTTATCTAGGACATATAGAGGAAGGACATGTGGGTTGGTAATGCTACCAAAAAACCTAATGTATGTGAACAGTTCTTCCCCAAACCAATTGCCAATTGAAGTTAAATCAATACTATCCTCTTTGGACAACCAAGCAACTGGTCTATTAAAAATGGCCTGATGAATGGGTAGGGAGAAGCCATGACAAATTTTGTAGAAATTCTTCTTATATTGTTTCTGCCACATGCGTTTATGGTAAACATGGATAGGGGTTGGGTCCTAGATAGTCCATTTCAATCCCATGATGGGAAAATTGGAATTGAAAAAAATGGTATCGACTATATAGGCACTCATATAAAATGGGGGAAAAATTCGGGTGGTAACAATCCTATTTTTCCTATAATCAAGTATTTGAATGGCCATTTTGTCTGATAAGATATTAGCCTAATTGATTACAAGAGAGTTCAATGTTGCTTCTATTAATGCAACCATTTCAATGGAAAACTTAGCAGAATTGGAGCTTCCAAATAGTCTACACATAATTGTGGAAGCATAACAATATGGAGACGCTAGGGAGTCCACAAAATACATACTAGCTGATTTGTGCTTGTGTTTGTTAGGAAAGTGACTCCATTTCCTGATGGGGTCAGGCTCTATTTGATTTTCCTTTGAGAAAGATTAAAGCAATGCCTTATTGTATTACTTCTAAGGCTCTTGCAAATCATACATTTTCTTCAAGTCTTCAGCTTTGAAGGATGCAAACATTCTTCCATCAGTTTTGAAGAGTGTTGTGTTCGTTATATTGATGCTTTAAATTACCCATTTCACCATGTAATTATATGGAAAAATCTTTGGGCGGGCCGCTATTCGATGAAGAGAAGTGTCGCCTAAATCACTAAGTGTGTTTTCTGACTCTGCAGGTCCATCAGTTGTTGCATGTCCTTCAGTTACCTTTAGCTCTTCCATTGCTAACATATCATATATGCCTTCCCATGAAATTGTAGCACAATATTGACATGTGGTATCCGCGATCAACATAATTTTTTTCCTATCCTTCTGCCACTGCAGTGGGAGCTTTCATCTTTCGAGCTTACTTTGACATTTTGGCTGGCTACATACTTCCAAATTCAAGCTGCAAAAATGAAACAGAAAACAAGGATAGACTAAAACTTTCAGAGCAGCTAATGCTTGTAAAGATAGTGCTGAAAGAAGTAAAAATAGTGCTGAAAGAAGTATAGACGAAAATCACAGTAGGAACATTTGATGCTAAAGATTCCATCTTATAACTTGATATTAACATGAAGGATGAAATATTAAAGTACCACAGTCATAACTATTTTTGAATGCTTTTCCTTAACCAATGACGTGAAAGTTTAATGCTTAATGAATAGATCACATAAAAAATTCCCAAAGGTCTTATTAGAAAGTGTTCCATAAACTTTCTGGTTTTGCGATGAGCGATTTCCATATATTATTTTAATATTTAAAGAGCGATCGCATGTCACAAGTCAAGAGTTATAAGTGTCATGTTCCAAGAGTCTTTCGAATTTCCGTGATTGCGATAAGTGATGACCTAGAATATAGAGTTGGGAAATTCCTCATGTTACTCACCCGAATCATGTTTTCCCTTTATTATTATTGGACCACTTTATTATATTTAACATCACATCGTGCGCCCTTGAGGTGAGTATCACTTGTTTTCACTGGGATTGTGGTATGTGATCGATGTATATCGCATAGCAAGTTTTCAGAGCTAGCTTCCTTTGGTTTTCGGCGATACGTGAAATGAAAGAATCATATCGCATCGTAAAGTTCCAATGAACTACAAAAACATATTCTTTGGAATATGCGATATGCGATAGTTTTATCGTATCGCATGTTTGTCAATGGTTTGCTTAAGAAGCTCTAGGGTTGAGACTTTTGCGGTAACTTTGCATGGCAACATGAATATTTGGATTGAATGTTCCTTAGCCTAAAGCGAATCTGATTTAGGATGTTTAATTCTTTTAGATGGTTTTTTGAAGCACTTTTTATTTAAAAAGTAAAAACAAAGAAATTTATTTCTATGTAAAGGTTTTATTTATTTTTACAAACTAAAGGGACCCTATTTCCTTTTTAGCATCTTACAATAAGATTAAGAAAAATTTGAAATGGGGGTGGGGGGGGTTGTTGTATAGCACAACAATTGGAAATTCATTGAAACAACCAGTTATCTCTGAATAAATTGATGAAATTTCTAACACTTTCTTAAGTACAAACAATTCAGGAAAAGGAAACTATTTTGAAATTAGTTAGATAAACAAAATTACTCTGAATAAGAAAAATTGATCAATTTTGCAATCTCTTTTCCAAACCCTTATTATAAATCAAAACATTTTTTGTTTCTTCAAGCCTTGATTTGTTGTTAAATATAAACTAGGGGGCTCCTCTAACTTAGCTTTTGAATTTACTCTTTTGTCACAAGTAGTGCCACTACTGCCAACAAATGTCTATAGTCTTGACAGGGTTACCTTTTAACCATCAATTATTCATTATCCCATCCATCTAAGAGTATAATATTTTAAAGATGAATTCAAAGAGATATATCTATATATATCTTTTATTTTTATTTTTTATTTTTTTAATATTTTTTTTGGATAAAAGCCACTGCCCTGGTTTGTGAGCGAGAAGGTGACAATGCCATTCACTAGTTGTAATTGAACTGAACAAGTTGGCTCGTAATGAGACCCCTTGTCTTATGATTCTAAGCCATTACCCTGTTTTGGTATGCAATATTGGTAATGTCATTTTAATTAGTTCCCTATGATCATTGTAAGCAGGCTCATAATGAGACCTCTTATCTTTTAAATCAGATATATATTTTATAAGTACACTCTAAAAAATCATAAACCTAGTTGATGGGCTGAATATCTCACTCCTTAAGAGTTATTGGATGATAATTATAGAGATGTATATGCTTAGTTGTAGAAAGTATTTACTTTTTAAAAATAACCTTTCTCAACTGATAAAAGTTCAAATGATTCACTATGTTTTCCAGGTTTAAAGTATTTCACAATTTCAAAGAACATCTCAAAGTTTTATGATGTTTATCTAATTTCCAAAACTGTAATCATTTCCTTGAAAGTTTCTACTTTTTGAAATCAGATATATACAATATATTTGAAAGTTTCCACCTACTTAGTGAAGTATTCCATGGTTGTAAGGATGTATTTGTAATGCTTGGAAGAGTGAGGAATAATCTCTCCTATAATATCAAGCCCCCACTGCTCAAATGGTTGCTCAATATTAACTAGTTGTAAAGGAAAGGCTGGTTTCCTTTGTCTCCCACTAGTAGTTTGGCATATATTACATTTCCTCACATAGTCATGGGTATCTTTGAACAAAGTTGGCCAATAATACCTAATATGCAGTATTTTGTGTGTTGCAGTGTCTCCTCCAAAGTGTTGACTAGCTAGGCCATCAAGAAGTTCCTGTAAAACTATTTGCACTTCATATTTTTCAGTGCATCTTAACAGAACATAATCATAGTTTCTTTTGAATAACACATCATCAATGATTTCATAGGGTTTGGCTTTTAACCTTAGGGCACGTTTATTTTTGTAGCTGAATTCAGGGGGGCATATCCATTTTTCAAGTAAGAAAACAGATCAACATATTAAGATTCAGAATCAATCATACTTATTTTGTTCACTTGTGCAGTACTACCTGGATCTTTGTGATCTCGTAAATTGGAAGCTCCTACCAGTTGTTATGCTCCTATACCAATAGGTGTCATATAGCATGATTGACTTGATGAGCTATGTAATATGTTCATACATTTTCATGTTGCAAAGGTTTTCCATATTTTCAAAAAAAAAATAAAAAAAAATTTAAAAATGTAAAGAGGGTATACCCTAAAAGAAAAATCAAAGGGTAAAAGGAATAAAAGATGGTCAAAAAATGAAAGAAAATGAACCCCAACAAAAAGAAAGATCAGGAAAGTGTGCAAGTTTAAATGCCACTACTTTTTACTTTTGTGTAATAAAAAATTGTGTGCAGCTTATTACTTATGTCACAATTTATGAATAGTCGAACTATTTAAACTTGGCTCATTCATTTTTCAATTTCATTTTGTAGAAATAGGAAATAAAATATCTGACCAAATAGTTTAATCTTGGTAGATTAGAAGATAGGTAGAGTGAATAAAATGAGCTCACTAGTTTAATATGAGCCCTTGGATGTAATAAGTGTAGACTTAGATAGGCATTTCCATGTAAGAGAAAAGAAAATTTGATAAGGGTTTGCTAGCTTAAGTGCACCCAAATAAAGAAGTAAAGATGATAGGTTAAAGTAGGTAGGGTAGGTAGATGATTGTTGCATAATTATATGTGATGATTGATGTCCCTAAAGGTGTTAAAATTTCACTTTCATCGCAAGGCCAAGGCAAACAATACATTGAAAGCATTTCAAGCAAATCAAAGTCACAATTATTAACTACCCTTCTCATTTTCCCTAATTGCTTACTAATTTCCCCTAAGTACTAAGGTCTTGGCTAGACTGGAAGGGCTCAAAGCATTTCTCTGACTTCTGGAGGGACCGGACCCTCGACCCGATAATTTCAAAAGCCTAAGTACTTAAAATCATCCATAAATCATTCATTCACTCTCATAAGTCTTTTCCTAAGTAAAATCCTATTTTACTTCGGAAAAATGTGCAATATCACATAAAAACCCCTTTTCCACTTTAAGCCTAAGTTTAAATATATACTCTAATGTTTTTACTTATCACTTTTTATCACATTGTTTCATATTAATTTCTGAATTATATTATATAAATCCTTTGGAAAAATTAACCCACTCTCGTATTATTTAAATATATTAAAAAATCTCCAAATTACTATATATCCTACCCCTTTGGTTAATTATAACTGTAAATCATACTTAAACAGGATTAACTAGTTAACTCGTAACTAGTTAACAGCCTAATCCCCCCGCTGCACCAATCGGGATTAATTTACCCCCACAGTTAATTAAGAACCCCTCATCAAATTATAACACCCCCGATATGATTAATTAGCTCCTAATTATGTCAGGCCCACCGCAGTTAAACTCCGTCGCACCACGTCTCCCGTCATCCATCTGATCGCGCCCTATCATCCGATGGTTGTTATTGATATCGTGCGACCCTTGGTGACCGCACATTAACGTGTGATCACCAAGCGATTTTTACACCGTACCACTGCCACACGTCAAACAACCATTGGAATCGCTAGTTCAAGGTCCATTACTGCCCTTCTCCAAAAGCGGCGCGATAGATGCCGCTCACCGCGTGCCTGCTACATGACAAACCATATACTATTCAATTCACGCCATATTTTGAAAGTTTGTCCATTAAAGTTCAAACGCAAAGAGCCCAGGTTTTCTTGTCCTTCACCCATTCTACTATGTAAACTTATGTAACCAATATGCACCACCTGAAGCCTTTGTTAACCGATTCGAGCATGGTTTACCTCCCGAAAAGCATTCTGGACTCACTCCACAGACCTTTCAAAGCTTAAAGGAAACATTTTCAACCTCTCTTGCAAGGCAATGCTTTCTTAACAGTTTGTTTTGTTTTATAGATGATTAGAAGATGACAGCCTTGAATAAACAGTCTTAATACTAGTCATAAGACCTATTTACTCCAAGATGGTTATCAGGTCTATTCAAATAGAGATGGAAGGTAAAAGGACACAATAAAGAAGAGTCAAAGTGTATCAGGGTTAAAGAGTATCAGATTGAAGACCAAGTCAAGTAAATCAACTAGCATGAAGATTAACAACATGGAAGACAGTTACACAGCATAGCATACAAATTCATGTCAAAGTGAAGACAGATGAAAAAACAGAGCGGTAAAAGTAAAAAGTAAACAGTAAACAGTGAAAGTAAACATGAAGACATTAAGGGTTAAACAAAGAAGAAAACACTATCACTAGCTACAATGAAGTTTATCCATATTAAAAGTGAAAAACAGTCAAAAGAATTTAAAGGTTAAAAGATGAAATCAGAGCAAAAATGGTGCATTCTTCAGAAATTTCCTGTTTAAGTCCTAGTTTTGCAGAAACTATTGTGGCTAATCCAAGAACTATTTTGAGAAAATGGAAGAGGTGTTTGTTCCTAACAGGCCAAGCTACAAAAATATATCTCACTTTTTACATGGGCATTACCAAGAGGGAGATAAGTGCATGTATTCACAGCCTAGTTTTTAGTTTGTGCAAAGTCCTATTTTTGACATCTTTTTGCAGAGAATATTGTGAAGATCTGAAGATGAAATTTGGGAAAATGAGAGAGGTTTATCTCAAAAACATTCTTATCTGCAAAAAATTCTTTCAATTTTTACATATATACCACGGATTAAGATATATAAGTGTATCATTGGACCGTAAGTTGGCATAATTTCTGGGGCAAAATGCACAAAGGAAGGATGCAGTTAGTGACTGGGATGCCTCATCATCAACTAAGAGTTGCTATCAAATTCGACTTTCTCTTCTTTGTCACCACAAATCCATATAAATAATGCCAAATAGATTCATTAGTTTTGAATGTCCTTTATTTAAGTTCTTTTAATGTGAACAGTTGGAGATATTTGTGAAACTATTCTTGATATTTTTTCAAGATATTTGAGTTTACAATTAGTATAAATACTTCTTCATTTGAAGTATTTTGGGTGGATTCATATATATTGCTGTAATATTGGTTTTTTGGAATAAAGTGCTGATTGGATCAAATTTTTGTATGGCTTGCTGGATAAAGAATTGAGGCAAAGGACTTTCCATAGATTTCTTGAATCAAACACAGGATCAATAAGTCCTCTATATCTTGTGTTTCAAATTTTTCCTCGTTTCTTATATCATCTATGTTCATATTTGAATGATAAACAAAAAGGAGTAATTCAGAATATGCTTGATTGCACTCTGTTTTCAAAAGCTATTATTCTCGATTGCACTCTGTTTTCAGGAGTTATTACTCTCTATGTTTTCTTCTAAATTAGAATAAACAGTGAAACCTTGACTGCTCCTGTTTTCTATTTCTTTCACTTTGATTATTACTTAAAGAATACTTAACTACTCTTTATTAGTAATCAATTCAAATTCCCTTTTTCAAATAGGTTGAAGGATTCTTAACTTCTCTTCACCCATTTCGAAATCATTCCATTTATTTCAAATATTTATTCATTCCTTGTTTGACCATATTGCTCTGTAAAACCATCTTTTGTTAAGAAACCTAATCCAACGAAGCCATCTTCTTTGACTCCATTATCCCAATGGCCTAAACTAGCCAGTCCTACCCCTCTGCTATTGAATCTCACCACCTAAACTACAAACTCCTAAAACTTCACAACTAGCCTAATATCTTTAAAAAACAAAGCTAAAACTTAAAGAGAGAGCCCTCTTTGGACACAGATTGGCTAGAATCTGTATCGAAAATATTGGTTTGTGGTTACCTCGGCCTCCTTTCCCCTTCTTACAACTTCTAGGAAAACCTGAGTGATAACACCAGTAACTTGCAAAAACCTTGTCCTCTAACAATTTTCATTGGTTTAATATCAATGTCATATTGTTGTAAAGTTGTTACCCAGTTAGCTCTTTTTTCTCCTACTTCTCTTTGAATTAGAAATTGCCTTATTGCAGAGGATGGGACTATCACTTTTGTATGTGTTTTCAGGAGGAAAGGTC
This sequence comes from Pinus taeda, assembly GCA_000404065.3. Taxonomy (NCBI): domain Eukaryota; kingdom Viridiplantae; phylum Streptophyta; class Pinopsida; order Pinales; family Pinaceae; genus Pinus; species Pinus taeda. The sequence goes on along the minus strand of APFE031078969.1, from coordinate 120,990 downwards.
TGAAATGTTTAATAGACTTAAATATAATGAATTCTTGTTTCTCAACTTCTGAATAATTAAGCTCAGCACCCTGCAAATTGGAACTAAAGAAAGATATGGGTGTTTCCACCTGTTGATCATTGATTTGTGTTAAAATAGCAGCATACGATGTTTGAGTGGCCAAAGTATAAAAAATAAAATGACTAGAAAAATTTGGAGTATTCAATGCAGGAGCATTAATGATTGCTTATATGATTGAGTCAAAAGCATCTTTCGTTATGTCCCCATTTGAAGATTGAATTTTTCTTAATCATGGATTGCAAGGGTAGAACAATATGAGAAAATTGGGAACAAATATTTCTACAAAATTTATCTGTCCCAAGAATGATTGCATAGATTTCTTATTATGTGGTAAAGGGATATCAGAAATCTCCTTTTTCCTATCAAGATCAATGTATATGCCATTTTTGGATACAATAAACCCTAATAATTTACCTTCATTAAGAGCGAAGAATGATTTTTTAGTATTTAGGGAGATCCCATACTTTTTGCAACGTTCAAATATTTTCTTTAAATCATGCAAATGGTTGCTCCTTTTCTCAGAATAGACAATTATGTCATCCAAGTAAACAATGATCGTTTTCTTGATCAAACCTCTGAAATCTATGTCCATGGCTCATTGGAAAGTAGCTCTGCCATTTATCAAACCAAAAGGCAGTTTCTGATAAGCTTATTTTCCCCATTTGGTTCTAAATGTAGTATTTAATCTATCATCTCGATGTACCAGGATTTTGATTGTATCCTAAAAAACCATCAAGAAAAGACATTAATTCTGAGCCAGCTACTAATTGAAGTATCTGCTCCATTGTTGGTAATGAGAAATTACCTTTTTGACATGCTCTATTGAGATTTCTAAAATCTATACAAATCCTAATATCACCATTCTTTTTTTTGGTAGGTACCAAATTTGAGACCCATTTCGAATGTCTGACAAGAAAAATTATGTTCGTTTTAAGGAGTTTATTCAACTCTGATCTGATTTAACTCTCAAGATTTGGGTGAATTTTCCTTAATTTCTGTTGTATAGGTTTCTCATCGGAAATCATTGGAATTGTATGTTGAATAATAAAGGTATCATAAGTCTTCAAATCCTGATAATTCGAAGCAAAAACATTTTTATATTTTTTCAATAATCGGATGAAAGAAAATATTTCATCAGGTGAAAGTCCAAGTCCTAGATTGACATTTTGTGGTTTGGCATCGGTACCAAGATTTACTAATTCAAACCTTAAAGTTGAACTTTGAAGCTTTGAATTATTGATTTTTTTTAATCTATCCTTAATATCATACAGATCTTCCAATTTAACCACAGATTTAGGAATAGGATTTTCATTGAGTTTGTACTTTAATTGAAGATCATGATCACTTTCATCGATGATTTGGTCTTCATAAGATTCCTCAGATGTTAAGAAATCTAGGATATCTTTATCATGATTGAACACACGCCAATTGGTGACACTATCTGGGATGGATGATCTAAAAATTAATCAATAGAAAATCTATCTGGACTATAATGCTCAGATGGAAGGAGCTTAGAAACTACATTAGCCAGGAGATTTGCTGCTGCATTTTGTGATCTAGGAATAAGAGAGATAGAAAATGATAGAAAATGAGAAATAAGATCTTGAATGAGTGATTGATAATGTTTGAGGTTTCCTGAAAGAGAATGAGTAGTATTTCTTGTTTTATCACTATTTCAGAATAACCAAACACTTTCAGATATTTCACATCAAGACTTATTGCTTTATAAAGACCTTGAATCAAGGCTTCATATTCTACAGTATTATTGGTACACTCAAATTATAACTTGCATGATAACATTGTCTTTTGGCCTTCAGGACTAACTAGAATACATCTTGTTCCTGTACCATCATTAGATTTAGATCCATCAAAATACAAGGACCAAAATAAGGGCTTATCTACAAGTTCATCTACAAGTTTATCTACAACATTAACACACTTAGAAGTATTGGTCTGTGAAAAATTCTCACTTTATGATGTGACATTAATAACCAAAAAAGGCGATTGTTGAGTATTGAAGTACCTAAAAAATTATTCAGCCGAATAGTTTCCAAGAATATTATTATTGAAGAATATTGGTTCATTTTCCTCTTCAAATTTTGTTACTGTGTGAGTCAGGTGTTTTTCATGGTAGATTCTGATTTGATTTGGCTTCCCATTATAAGGAAGCCAATTGTGAGGCCAGTCAGTTGAAATATAACCATGAATTTTTTCAGACCAATCTCTGCTAAGAATTAAACCATGAAACTCAGGGATGTCAACAATCAATATATCAATTATTTGAACAACCCTTGGATCAGTAGATAGTCTAATAATAACTAAATTTATTTCTCCTAAAACTTGAACTTTGGTTCGATCCAATTGGACAATATGAACTACATACTTCTAGGGTTCGATATTTAATTTGGAGCAAATTGATTCTGGCATTATATTTGATGAAGCCCGTGAATCAGTCAAGCAGTTATGAAAATTTCTATTGTAGATCTCATAAGTCAAAAGAAAAGGATGAGTATGAGAAATTTATCTATCTCCAATCAAAACGACATCGTTAGAATCAACCTTATCAGATGGTGGCCTACCCAATCCTCTAGCACCCTTGGATAATACACTAGTTGGAAGAGGAGAAGAAGGTATTGCATTTAATTCCTTAAGAAACAACTTTTGTTGATGTTTGAACGTGCTAAGTTCATGATGAGAAATGTTTGATCAAGCCTTCTTCATATCTTCAACTATGTTATTATCCATGGAATCTGTAACTACTAGAGTTTTTGATGATGATGGAGCATTGGATGAAGACGCTTTTGTTTGGGGAGATGAAATTGGAGTTTCTTTCGCAGTAATTTTCTCTTTAGTAACAGGATTTGAGGTTTTTTTCTTTTGATTTGACTCATTAGGCTCCATGATACTTTTACTTCTGGTGTTTACTAGCAGGGCTTCCTTTCTACTTCCGTTATCAAAGTTGGGTAGAATAAAGTCCCACATTACATGACATTCAATTGTTTCTTCTTCCTATGTTTCTTTAGCTGATAAAATTGTATCTTATTATTCGTCATCATCTAAATCAGATTCTACATTTGATATAGCATTTGAAGGTTTAGGATCAGTTGGCTGATTTCTTTTAAAATTCCTAAATGGTTATTTGATGAAGTTTCATCTACTTGCTTTTTAATCTCTACTATTTCATTGGACATAATTTTGAGAACCTTTTGTAAGCCTTCCATGTCATATGGATCTTTGGTTACTTTCTTCTTCGATTTATCTCTAAATTTTACTTTGTTGGATTTGCTTTCCTCTAATGTCTTTTTATTTTCTACGGCCAAGATATGTTTCTCAACAACTATTGCTTCTTTCATATTTTCTGCTAACGTCAGTTTGGAAGCTCTATCAATAAAGATGGTTGGGTTTGAAGGTAGAGCAGAAATGTACCACTCATTTTAGACCTCCTTGCTAGGCTTGGACACTGCATGTATTTTGTTCAATAACTTATTGAAACTTGAGTTGAAGTCCTTAATGGGTTCTTTTGGTTTATCTTTCAAATTAGAGAGGTCATTTCTCAATGTTGTTGTAGACCTATTATCTCCAAATTTGAATAAAAAGTGCTCTTGAAAAGCATCCAAGTATTAATAGAGCCTGATGGTAATGAAAAGTACCATGATCCAGCTGCTCCTCGTAGAGTATATGGGAATAATCTTACAACTACATCTTCTTCCACTACTCCATTCAAATTAATGGAAAACATGCAATTATTTATATGTTCTTCAGCTAACAGGCGACTATCAGGGTTAAATTTAGGTAACCATTTTTCTGGATGTGCTGGAAATTAGGTAAAGGTGCAGGCATTCTAACAGCCATGGGTTGGTGCATGGCCTTGGTTGAGGTTGATTGTGTGACATTGCTAGGATATTAGTAGAAGAGAGTGAAGCAGTGGGTGGATGTAATTGGGTAGAGGATGTTGTAGCTCGGGTACCTGTGTGAATCATGATCTAAAGTTGGGAAGCAGGTGTGTGACCTTGCAGTGATATGGATGGAATGGATGATGATGATGAAAGAATCTTAATGTTAGATTATGATGGTGTCTTCTTAGCCCTTTTACGACTTGGTAGAGGGAATTCAACTGGTGGGATTCTAATTTTTTCACTCTTTTGTCTAGTCAGTGATTGCGATGGGATATATTGAGAAGTGACATTGCCTTGGGATAACTTAGACTCTTATTGAGATATTGAAATCCCCCGCAATTTGTGGATCAAATATTGTACTGCAGGGGGTTTAGAAGAAGAACTGTCTAGCTTGTTTAGTATTTCAGCAATCGGTTCTATAGCTTTCTTTTCAACTTCTCAGTTGGCCATAAGAGATTTGGAATGTGAACGAGAAGTTGAAGGTGATGGTGAGGAAGTTTTACTCTTAGAATGGCCTCTAGATTTATATTTACTTTCCAGTCATAGTCAGGCCCTCCTTCTAGCGCCAAAAATGTTGATGCCTCTAAAATCATTGCACCAACATTGGGGATAACCACCTAGTTCGACCCTTAATGCAGTTCCTTTTCCATTTCGTATGGTGTCTCTAACAAGGTAGTATGGGACCACTTTCCCAATAAAGTGTAATTTGATGAGTTGGTGTTTAATATATATAACAAAATGATAGATGGTTTGGACATTAAACTTATGAAATTATAGAAATATATATATATATATATATATATATAATATATATATATATATATTATATATATATATATATATATATATATATATATAATAACCTGAGTAATCCAATATCAATGCGATTTATAATGATTTCTGGTAATTAAATGCTAATGAAGATCAAACACTTGGCTACAGAAAGCTAAGCATGAATGATGATCACTTAAAACAAAGTGATATAGAACATATCGAATATCATAATAGCATAAATTCTCAGCATATGTGTTTAGAATAGAAATTCCAACTTATTCAAAACTGATATAATGCAGAATTGTATGAATATTCACATTTAACAACAATATCGAATCAAAAGACTGTTTGATTTCATAACATGAAACAAAAATACATTGATAAAAGTACCATATGTATTTGAAGCCTCTTATGAAAGTAACCGTATGATTCACTCTTCTTATTCTGAAAGAATCAAAAAGATACATAAATGCAAGTCGTCTTGAAATCCCTTTACAACAAGTTTTAAGCTTGATCCCTATCTTCTACAAAAGTAAATTAAGAAGTGAAAAAATGATATCTTCTTCAAACTAATTTAATACAATTTTACGACCATTCTTAACATGACATGAAAGGGTCTTTATAGTAAAAATAAAAGCAAACTATTCGTAAAAAGTGCTTGAAGTGGTTGGAACAGCCTTTCCCAAAATATGGGATTTCATGTTTAAAATAGAATTACGATAACTCTTGAAATATGCATTGCATCTATCATTCCTCCTGTGGCTTTAACTGACAAATCTCGAGCATAGTTTGGATCTCGGGTGGGTGACTCATCCGAGCATGCAACTGACCTTTGTACACTACATCCGATAATTTTGGCATCATGCAATCGGCTACGTCAACAAAACATTTGATTGTCATTTGTTGGCTATGTGGTTTGAGTTGCTCCTCTCTGGTATTCAAATCTTGCTTCCATTTTTCTTCCAACATTTTTGCTTTTGGAAGATTTTGTAGGGAACACTCAAAAAATAAATTGTAGTTGTGTAAGTTATCGTTTATCAGCTCAATGATATTATTCTTCACTACCCTGGCCCTTGAAGTTGCTCTTTCTACTTTGATCAATTGTGACACCCATTCTGAAAATAATATATCCTTATGAGATTCTTCAATTACTGGCAATTTAGTAGCCCTTCCCTTTTCTGTTTTTTTCCAAGAGATGTAACCTATCATTTTGTCATCTGCATCTTCGAATTCCAACATAGAATTGACCGCATGAGATATCAGTGCATTGGTTTTGATACATAGTGGATGAATGAGAGATATCTTTTAGCAGAGTTGGGTTAGCTATTGAGATAAGAAATTATTTATTTCTAAGGCTTCCTTTATAAACTCTTCAACTTTGGGATTGTCTTTAAATTTCTCCATTAAGAGTTGCAGCTACTTTACTTTCCCCTCCTTAGATTTAATCTCTTCATGATGTGCCAGTTTTAGTTGTTCGAACTCCTGAGATAACTGTTGTTTCCTTTGAATAGCCTGCTAATCAGTCCTCTATTTTTCTTCAATTTGTTTAATCTTTTGATATTTTTCCTTGACCAATTGATTGACTTTGGTTTCTTTATCAATCGTGGCAGTTGTATATGCTCATGCAAACTGAGATAATTTGGTCATGTCCTTAGAGGGATTAACTTCTGAGTCTCTCCAGATGACATTTATGGATTCATTTTGAGGAACTGTTGCTAATGCTTGGTCTATCTTTCTCCTTTTCCATTGCCTTTTGACTACAACTCTATGTTTATTGTTATGAAACCAACTCAAGAAAAGATAGAAAAGATAGATCAACGCCTTAGAATTCAGCCTCTTCGAGGGGGAAACCTCCTTTACATTACATAAATGAAAAATTCTTGGATGATTCAAATGACAAAACCTCCTTTCTATATATAGGAGTCTAAGGAGTCACAATATAAATCAGCCGACCTAACAATAATAATATAAAGCCACAAAAATAACAATAGAGGGATTCTATGGGGCACAGTAATAACAATATGGGGGCAATAGGGGCACAACAATATTAATAAGGGTATAACTACAATAGTAATGGGGTAATCACTAGTATTATAGGGACCCAACATGCCCCTCGCCTTCAAAAAAGTGTTGTCCTCAACGCTTGAGTAGTTCTGGATAC